>JAQQSY010004672.1:0-12167 GCA_028646535.1 Procyon lotor
AGGCATCCCATTAGGGATACATCTTATAAGATTCTTTTGGGGGGCGCCTTGGTGGCTCTGGCAGTTAAGCATCTGCCTTGGGCTCAAGTCATGATCCCAGGGTGCTTGGATGGAGCCCTAAGTCCATTGGGCTCCCTGTGGGGAGCCTGCCTCTCCCTCTCCTCACTCCTGCTTTCTGTTGCTATCTATATCTTTCTTTCAAATAAATGAAATCTTTTTTTTAAAAAAAGGTGGTTTGTGTTTATATACTAGGGTAAGTGTTTTCCACTTGCCTGTACTAAGTGGCTTGTTTTTTCAAAATCAAAAAGGCAAAATTCTCCCCAGGGTCTGAATTAACAGTAATTCTGAATTAGGGAAGTCTCATTTGATGGGGTTTTACTCTCAGACACATAAGTATAAAGCGAAACACACATTAAAATAATTAAGGAGAAGGGATCAACTCTCTGTACCCAGCTGAGATCTCCCCAGCAGTAAAGGCAGGACGACTTTGTTGTAGCACTTTCCATCTGTGCAAGCATTACAAGGTACCCGCCCAGCCAGCATAAACCGATGAAATAAGCATTTCGGCTAGTCATCAGATCAGGCATCAAGTTAAGGCTCTAAAATGTGTAACCTCAAGCACTTTCTACCTTCTGTGCACTGACCGCTATCCCAGGAAAATGGGGGTGCGTACAAACTAGGACAGCCCTGGTTGGGGGATGGGGAGAGAAGGGAAGGACGGCAGGGTTGCAGGGGTAGCCACTTACGAGACGTAGGCTGGGTAGCCAAATCCTATCAAGTTGCAGAGGAGAGAGGCTCCATAACCGAACACCAGGTACAAAGCCACCAGCCCGATGACACCTGGAGACACGAGGAGAGAAATGGGTCCCGTGGCACAGGAGGCGTTAAGCCGGACAGCCCCCGCCCACACCGCGAGGCTCGGCCTAGTGAGGGAGATCGAGAAAAACAAACCGCCCTAAGGCTGAGCCCGGGGCCTTTCCGCGGCTTTGCAGTCCTTCTGGGGAAAGCCCGCAGCCCCTTCCTTCGTGCCGTTCCCCTCTCCCTCCCTCCCGCAGGGGTCCCCCGCCGTGCAGCTCACCCGCCTAGGGAACCCCGATCCACAGATCTAGAGAGGCCCCGACTCCCTCGCCCGCCGCGGCCCCTCCCGTCCCGGGGGACACCCTTCCAGGCGCCGAGCTCCACCGACAGCCTGGCAGGACCGTGCCCGCAGGAGGCCCCCACACTCCGCGCCAAGCCTGCGCGCGGCCACTGGGACTCGGCGCTCGGCCGCGGGGACAGACACGTCAGCGCCGGCCCTCCCCGCGCCCCGGACACCAGCCAGCGCCCCCCCGCCCCCGCCAACCCCCAGCCCAGGGGCCCCGGCGGGGGCTCCGGCCCCTGGCCTGCCTGGACCGCCAGATGGGTCTGGAGGATGCCGCTCGCCCCCATCTGTCACCGACACCCTCTCCTCCGAAACCTTTCCCGCTCGCTTCCCCAGCAGCTGGTGCAGCAGCTGCTCCCGGGGCCCGGCCACCGGCGGCAACCGCGCACCCACCGAGCGCGATGTATCTCCGGTTCACGCCGGTCCTGGCCTCGAGCTTGGCCAAAAGGTCGGTCATGCAGTTCTTCTCCTGCAGAAACCGATCAAACCTCTGTCTCATGGCCGCAGACATGGCGAAAACCTTCGCGCCGCCGCCCGGGCTGCTCCTAGTGCCGGGTGCCCGCAGAGCCGGGTGACTGGGGCGGGGGCGGGAGGCGGGCGGGACCCGCGCTTGTTGACGCGTCCCCCTCCGGGCGCGGCCCCCCTCCCCGCCCCGCCCCGCCCCGCCCGGCAGCCCGCGCCACGCCCGGCCCAGGCGGGACCTGCGCCTCCCTGGCGGCGGAGAGGGGCGGGAGCTGCCGCGGCTCCCGGCGGGGTCACTGTACCCCGAGCCTAGCAGCCTGATTCCACCGAAGGTAAAGATGAGTGGGGACTCTTGTGAGTGCCTTGCGCAAATCGCACTAGTGCAAAAGCAGGTAGTAAGGGGGAGGCCGGCGCCCCTATTGCTTCCACCCGCCGCACAGTGGGACTGGTTTGAACGTGTCTATACTGCTGTGCTAACCCCGCCAAGGCATTTAAATCTAGCAACGGAGATGTGCGACCACCTTGAAAGAACTCTTTGTCAGAGACCTGTTTTCGCCCTCGTTGCTGGAACTCAGCATAGTTTTTCCCAATAGTCTTGTTGGAAAGACCCTTGAAGAGACTTCACAGACCCTCCGCTGGGGGACACGGTTTCTGAGAAAAGTACTGCACTACTGAAACCTTCTTGTGGTAGAATTGAATTTGATTGATATCTGATATCCTGGAAACGTTTCCGCCCCCACTCCCCGGCCCCCTGCCCTGGTGGAGACTGTAGCTTGTCCTTGCCCACAGCAAAATTACCCGGAAGAAGGTAATCCAACACTTAGGGCAGGACCTCACTTAACTGCCTTCAGAATGTCTTTTTTTTTTTTTTTTTTTTGTAAGATTTTATTTATTTAACAGAGAGATAGATCACGAGTAGGCAGAGAGGCAGGCAGAGAGAGGGTGAAGCAGGCTCCCTGCTGAGCAGAGAGCCCGATGCGTCGCAGGGCTGGATCCCAGGGTCCTTGAGATCATGGCCCGAGATCAGGACCTGAGCCGAAGGCTCCGGTTATCTCTTACCAGGAAACTCCTTTTGAAATTATTATCTTTGTGACTCCTATGATCTACACAGCGGGGTAGAGTTTTCCTCATTGCTTAAGCTTCAAAGCTCTGGGTTCCTTACAGACTAGGGCTCCCGTTCCTCAGTCACAGCGTTCACTGGCCCTGCACACCAGATGGGCCTCAGCGTTTCCTCTTTGCTCCTGTGCTCTTTCAGACTGGCCTAACCACAAAACTGCCTTCCACTTCGCAAAAAATCTACCTTACCCACTCCTAACTTGTCCCTTTTACGCTAATTCTCCTTCCTCTTTTCATCCCTAGAGAGTCTTAGCTCTATTCTCTCTGCATTCCCGCCACCATCCAGCCACATCAGTGAACAAATTAAACCAAATAAAAAATTAATGAGATTATCGTGATAGCCTCCCAATCCATTTCTGTCTTTTCGCCTAAGTCAATTCTCAATGTGTCAGCCAATTGGATCTTTTAAAAATGTGGGTCAAGGGGCGCCTGGGTGGCTCAGTCCTTAAGCATCTGCCTTCGGCTCAGGTCATGATCCCGAAGTCCTGGGATCGAGCCCCACATCGGGCTCCCCCCTCTACGGGAAGCAGGCTTCTCCCGCTACCATTCCCTCTGCTTGTATTTCCTCTCTAGCTGTGTTTCTCTGTCAAATAAATAAGATCTTTAGGAAAAAAAAAGTGGGTCAAATGGTTCATTTGCTCTGAACAATCCAGTAACTTCCCATCTGTCAAAGGTGATGCGGTTTATCCCTCTCTCTTCCAGTTTCATCTACTGCCTGCCTCTTTGCTGTGCCCTGAACAAGCTGAATGCATTCCTGCCTCTGGCTTTTCACCCTCCTTCTATCTCTATGGTTCTTAACTAGGAGGGATTTTGCCCCATACAGGACATCTTTGGTTGTCAAACAGATGGTCACGACTGGAGAAGTGGATCCTACTAGCATCTAGCAGGTAGTGGCCGGGGTGCTACTGAACAATCCTACAATGTACGGGACAGCCCTCCCACAAGATTATTCAGCCCTTAATGTCGGTAGTACTAATGTGGCAGAGCCCTCCTGTATCTGAAAAGCTCCAGGTCACTACTTAACTGTCTCCTCACATTTTTCAGGTCTTTGCTCAAATAGCATCTCAGTGGGGCCTTCTCTGATCCTGATTTGTAACCCTCAGTGTTCTCTGCCCCGTCTTGCTTTGTTTTGCTCCATAGAACTTATTGTGTCTGACATTCTATATGCCCTGCTTTTTAAAAAATATGTATTTTAAAATGATGTTGTTTTATTCATTTATCGTAATTCCAGTATGGTTAACATACAGTGTTATATTAGTTTCAGGTATATAATGTAGCGATTCAACAGTTGTGTACGTTACTCAGTGCTCATGGAGGTAAGGGCACCCCTGGGGCGCCTGGGTGGCTCAGTCAGTTAAGTGTCTGCCTCCAGTTTAGGTCATAATCTCTAGATCCTGGAATTGACCTGCATTGGGCTCCCTGCTCAGCGGGAGTCTTCTTCTCCCTCTTCCTCTGCCCATGCCTCCGCAGCCCCCCTACCCTTGCTCATGCTCTCACTCTCTCTTTCAAATCAATCAATCAATCAATCTTAAAAAAAAAAAAGATAAGTGCACTCTTTAATCCTCACTGCCTGTTCCCTGCCCACCTCCCCTCTGGTAACCATCAGTTTGTTCTCTATAGTTAAGAGTCTGGTTTTTTCTTTTGTTCATTTGTTTTATTTATTTATTTATTTTTTTAAGATTTTATTTATTTAACAGAGAGAAACACAGCAAGAGAGGGAACACAAGCAGAGGTAATGGTAGTGGGAAAAGCAGGCCTCCTGCCGAGCAGGGAGCCCGACACGGGGCTTGATCCCAGGACCCTGGGATCATGACCTGAGCCAAAGGCAGCCACTTAATGACTGAGCCACCCAGGCACCCCTCATTTGTTTTATTTCTTAAATTCCACATATGACTGAAATCATATAGTATTTGTCTTTCTCTGACTGGCTTACTTCACTTAGCATTATGCTCCCTGGGTCCGTTCATGTTGTTGCAAATGGAAAACGTAGAGGCCACTTTTAGGCAACAGACTTGAGCTGTAGTAGCTAGAGCAAGGCCAAAGGGCCCATAGTGACCACTGAGCTGATGCAAACAGGCTCATTAAGCCATAGGCACTAAGCAGGCACAGTTCCTAAGATTACCCAAAAAGGGAAAATTCCATAGGTTCCCGTGTTCCCTTACTCTGCCCTATAACTATAGCCCCTCGCAATGGCAATCTCTCCTCTGCTATCTTGCCCACTGCACCTTTGCAGTGTATTCAGTTAACTTTCATCTCCTTTGTTCTGCCTTGGGTGAATTCTTTCACTGCCTGAGCCATGGGCCCCCCACCCAATCCAGATGCCCCACAGCAGGAATTCATTCATTTTTATGGCTGAATAATATTCCTCTGTGTGTGTGTGTGTGTGTGTGTGTGTGTAAAACCTCTGATTTATCCATTTACCTATCAGTGGACACTTGGGCCGCTTCCATAATCTGGTTATTGTAAATAATGCTGCAGTAAACACAGGGGTGTTAAACTAATGTTTTGTGTGTTTTTGGGGGTGCAGAGGTAAGTGCGCAGTAATTACTGGATCATATGGTAATTTTTTTTTTAAGATTAATTTATTTATTTGAGAGAGAGCGAGCGAGCAGGGGTAGGGGCAGAAGGAGAGGGAGAGAATGAATCCTTAAGCAAACTCCCTGCTGAGCATGGAACCAGATGTGGGGCTCAATCCCAGGACCCTGAGATCATGATCTCAGAGAAAATCAAGAGTCAGCTGCTTAACCGACGGAGCCACCAAGGCACCTGATGGTAATTCTATTTCTAATTTTTTTTTTGAGAAACTTCCATACTGTTTTCCACAGTGGCTACACAAGTTTGTATTCCCACCAACAGGGCAAGAGGGTTCCTTTTTTCCCCCAACTTAGCCAACACTTGTTTCTGTGGTTTTGATTTTAGCCATTCTCTTGACAGGTGGGAGGTGATATCTCATCGTGGTTTGGATTTGCATTTCCCTGATGACGAGTGATGTTGAGTATCTTTTCATGTGTCTGTTGGCCATCTGTATGTCTTCTTTGGAGAAATGTCTGTGTGTTCTGCCCATTTTTAAATTGGACTGTTTGGTTTTTTGGTGTTGGGTTGTATAAGTTCTTTGTATATTTTGGATACTAGTCCTTTATCAGATATGTCATTTGCAAGTATCTTCTCCCATTCAGTTCTTTTAGTTTTGTTGTTTCCTTTGCTGGGCAGAAGCTTTTTATTTTGGTTTAGTCTTAACAGTTTATTCCTTCCTTTTGTTTCCCTTGTCTCAGGAGACATTAGAAAAATATTGCTATGGCCAATGTCAGAGAAATTACTGCCTGTGTTCTCTTGTAGGATTTTTATGGTTTCAGGTCTCACATTTAGGTCTTTAATCCATTTTGAATTCATTTTTGTGTGTGGTGTAAGAAAGTGGTTTCATTCTTTTGTATGTAGCTGACCAGTTTCCCCAGCACCATTTGTTAAAGAGACTGTCTTTTTCTCATTGGGTATTCTTGCCTCCTTTGTCGAAGATTAATTGACCATGTGAGTATGGGTTTATTTCTGGGCTCCCTAGTCTGTTCCATTGATCTGAGTGTCTATTTTTGTGCCAGTACCATACTGTTTGTTTACTACAGCTTTGTAGTATGACTTACAATCTGGAATTGTGATACGTCTGACTTTGTTTTTCTTTTTTAAGACTGCTTTGGCTATTAGGGGTCTTTGGTGGTTCCACACAAATTTTGGGATTATTTGTTGTAGTTCTGTGAAAAAATGCAGTTGGTATTTTGATAGGGATTGCATCAAATCTGTAGAATGCTTTGGGTAGTATGCACATTTTAACAATATTTGTTCATCCAATCCATGAGCATGGAATGTCTTTCCATTTATTTGTATTGTCTTCAATTTCATTCATCAGTGTTTTATAGTTTTCAGAGTATAGGTCTTTACCTCCTTGGTTCTGTTTATTCCCAGGTATATGATTATTTTTGGTGCAATTAGCAATGGGATTGTTTTCTTAATTTCTCTATTGCTTCATTATTAGTATGTAGAAATGCAACAGATTTCTGTACATTGAAGGAAACAACAGATATTGGTAAGGATGTGGAGAAAAGGGAACACTCTTATGCTGCTGGTAGGGATGCAAGCTGATACAGCCACTCCAAAAACAGTATGGAGCTTGCTCAAAAAGTTAAAAAATAGAGCTACCTTAATAGAGCTACCAATTGCACTCCTAGGTATTTACCCAAAGGATACAAACCTAGTGATCTGAAGAGGTAACTGCACCCCAATATTTATAGTAGTAATGTCCATAATGGCCAAAATATAGAAAGAGCCCAGATGCCATTGACAGATGAATGGATAAAGATGTCACACACACACACACACACATTGGAATATTACTCAGCCATCAAAAAAAGTGAAATCTTACTATTTGTAATGATGTGGATGGAGCTAGAGTGTATTATGCTAAGTGAAATAAATTAATCAGAGAATACAGTTACATGATTTCACTCATGTGTGAAATTTAAGAAACAAAACAGAGGATCATAGGGGAAGGAAAGGAAAAATAAAATAAGACAAAATCAGAGAAGGAGACAAACCATAAGAGACTCTGAACTATAGGAAACAAACAGGGTTACTGGAGGGGATGTGGGTGGCGATATGGGGTAACTGGTGATGGGAAATAAGGAGGGCACTTGATGTGATCAGCACTGAGTGTTATATACAAATGGCGAATCACTAAACCCTACCTCTGAAATTAATAATACACTATATGTTACTTAAATTTTAAAAAAAGAAATGCAACAGATTTCTGTACATTGATTTTGTATCCTGTGACCTTACTGAATTCATTTATCAGTAATAGTAGATTTTTTGGTAGAGTCTTCAGGGTTTTCTATATATAGTGCCATGTCATCTGCAAACAGTAAAAATTTTACTTCTTCATTACTAATCTAGATGCCTTTTATTCCTTTTTCTTGTCTGATTGCTGTGGCTAGGCCTTCCAGTACTGTGTTGAATAAAAGTGGTCAGAGTGGACATCCTTGTCTTCTTCCTGATCTTAGGGGAAAAGCTCTCAGTTTTTCATCATTGAGGATGATGTTCACTGTGCGTTTTTCATATTGGCCTTTATTATGTTGAGGTGTGTTTCTTCTAAACCTACTTTATTGAGAGTTTTTATCATGAATGGATGTTGTACTTTGTTAAATGTTTTTCCTGCATCTATTGAAAGGATCATATAGTTTTTATTTTTTCTCATTAACATGATGACTCGTGTTGTTTTGTGAATATTGAACTATCCTTGCATCCTGGGAATAAATCCCACTTGATGGTGGTGAATGATTTTTTTAATATATTCAATTTGATAATATTTTGTTGAGGATTTTTTGCATCAGAGATATTGGTTTGTAGTTCTCTGAATGTTCTAATTTTTAAATTGTTTTTCTTTCCCCATTACATTATAAGCTCCACCAATGTAGATATTTTTGCCTATTTTGTTTACCTCTGTATCTCAAACACTTGGAGTAGTGCCTGGCACTTAATAGATGTTCAGAAACTATTTTTTTTTAAAGATTTTATTTATTTATTTGACAGAGAGAGAGATCACAAGTAGGCAGAGAGGCAGGCAGAGAGAGAGGGGGAAACAGGCTCCCCGCCAAGCAGAGAGCCCGATGTGGTGCTCGATCCCAGGACCCTGAGATCACAACCTGAGCCAAAGGCAGAGGCCGTAACCCCTTGAGCCACCCAGGTGCCCCCAGAAACTATTTTTTGAATGAATGGATGTGTAACATGCATTGTACTACCCAGTATTCTAAGTGCTACATGTATTAAATTATTTAATTCTCATGAAAGCATAAGGCGGTTACTGTTTTGTCCTCGTTTAAGGGGAAAAAAATCAGGTATAGCAAACTTTGAAGATTAATAAATGTCAGAGCTAGAATTCAGACCCCAACTCTTACCCCTATATTGTACTGCCAATAGGGGTTGAATTGAGTCTTCCCCAAAAACAGTATGTTGGAATCCTAACCCTCCATACTTCAGAATGTGACCTTTTTGGAGAAAGGGTGTTTACAAAGGCAATCAAGTTAAAATGAAGTGATTATATGGGCTCTAATCCAATATGACTGGTGTTCTTGTGAAAAGGAGGGTACTTG
This sequence comes from Procyon lotor, assembly GCA_028646535.1. Classification (NCBI taxonomy): domain Eukaryota; kingdom Metazoa; phylum Chordata; class Mammalia; order Carnivora; family Procyonidae; genus Procyon; species Procyon lotor. Next base: position 8,857 of record JAQQSY010004672.1, read on the forward strand.
GTGGCTCAGTCAGTTAAGCATCTGACTCTTGATTTTGGCTCAGGTCTTGATTTTGAGATTGAACCCTGCATCAGGCTGGGTGTGGAACCTGCTTAAGATATTCTCTTTCTTTAGGGGCACCTGGGTGGCACAGTTGGTTAAGCGTCTGACTCTTGGTTTAGGCTCAGGTCATGATCTCAGGGTCGTGGGATCGAGCCCTGTGTTAGGCACCATGCTCAGTGCAAAATCTGCTTGAGTTTCTCTCTCCCCTGCCCTTCCCCCTCTCAAATAAATAAACCTTTAAAAAAAAAATTTTTTTTTTAAAGATTCTCCCCTCTGCCCCTTTCCCCCTTGCTCGTTTGTTCTCTCTCTCTCTCTCTCAAAAAAAAAAAAAAAAAACAAAGGGAGGAATTTGGACCCAGAGACAGACACACAGAGGAAGACATGTGAGACACAAAGGGAGAAGTCTGTTGTCTATAAGCCAAGGAGAGAAGGCTGGAGCAGAGCCTTCCCTCACAGCCCTCAGAAGAAAACGACCCTGTGGACGCCTTGATCTTACACTTCTGACATCCAGAACTGTGAGACAGTAAATTTCTGTTATTTAAGCCAATCATTTTGTGGTCCTTTGTTATAGCAGCCCTAGCAAACTATTATAACTGCTTACAAGAATAGCTGAATTTGGAACTTTTTAGCCGATTATAAGTTTGTATAATTACCTACAATAATTATTACTTAACTGGAATTTGGGTTCATATTTTTGAGTACTTCAAGTGATTCACAATTTGATATTTTTTTTTTAAAGATTTTATTTATTTGACAGAGAGAAACACAGTGAGAGGGGGAACACAAGCAGAGGGAATGGTAGCGGGAGAAGCAGGCTTCCTGCTGAGCAGGGAGCCCGATGTGGGGTTCGATCCCAGGACTCTGGGATCATGACCTGAGCCGAAGGCAGACGCTTAACGACTGAGCCACCCAGGCGCCCCTCACAATTTGATATTTTTAAGATTTTTAAAAGGAGCAAAATTCTTTTCAGTTATGCATTCAAATCAACCTAGATTCTTATCACTATGTTTCATACAGTGTTAATTAACTATGCATGAAGTATCTGGAAACATACTATTCATTTGGATTTCTTTTGTATAAATACTGCTCCTTTCTCAATTTTCTCCTGACTTAGATGCCAATTTTTTTTTTCCTTCACCGTTCTACCTAATACAACTAAGACATAGCAGCAGTAAGGCATAGGAGGTGGAGCCCTGTCTCTGGACCCAGCTTGGATGGGTGATACCTCAGCTACACCATTAGCTGTGTGACTTTGGGCAAGTTACATAAGCTCTCTGTGCTTCTGTTGCCTCATCCATAAAATAGGGATAACAACAGTACCTACTTCACAGGGTTGTCATCATGATTAAATAAAGTATAATTTACAAAGTTTTCAGAAGGATGCCTAATGTAAATAAGTGTTAAATACTTAAAGAAAGAAAAAAAAGCACAAGTAGATATTAAAACTGAGGTAGAAGAATATTACATAAGTCTTACCTTTAAGAAATTACAAGTCTGGGGAGTGTGAGACCCCTAGGTCATCCAGTCATCTCTACAAAGCTTAGACCCTTACACAGATGAGAAAGAGATGCAGAAGATGAGAACTTGGCAGTGAGTCCCAGGCTCTTCAGTCGCTCATATCTATAGAGCGTAGCCTCTGTGCCAGAGGCTGCCAGACCTGGGAACCAGACAGACCAGGTCTCTGTCTGGAAGGCCATGGGCAAGGCTGGCCTGAAACAGGTTGACTTTGGCAGTTCCTAAGAAGGAAGTCAAACCAACCTGGGATGGTGCAAATGCTATTACTATATCTTTCATGGACTACAGAAGAAAACTCTGCTCAAGATCTGAGATCGGGTCACATTTATTCCCTCCATAAGCTGTCTCTCCAGGTTAAGAAAATTTTGTAACTATCTGAAGTCATGAACGCGCTTTTGTTCTGTCATATATGTTAGGAAGAAGATGTGCATAATCTCCCAGGCAATCTCTTTATTACCCTTCCCCCGACCCACACATTTGGAAGGGACCCTGGCTTTTGTTGGAGCCTGGCACCAGGAAGGCAGCCAGCTGCTCCCCCAGGAGACCCCCAGCCCCTGCAGACAGAGCGCTGTCGGCACATCTTTCTCCAACTGCCGGAGGAGGCTAATGGCGGGCGATGTGATGGAAATAAGGAGGGGAAAGACAAAGTGAACAAAACCTAAGACACAGATTTGCCAGGCAACAAGAGGGAAATGCCAAGGCTGGCTGTAACTTAGGAAAGAGTATTCAAAGAAATGAAACATGAACGTTATGGGGCTTCATTGAATACTTTTAAGTTTTGTTTTGATTTTTCATTTGTCTTATTCAACCTTTTCGACTAAAAATATACACAAAGACCTATTTTATTGTAGGTCTCCATTGATCAAACAGGAGGTTGCATTTTAGAAAATGACTGCTCACAATCGAGAATAAATCAACCTGGGAATATCCTTTTCTTTAGCAAAGTATTTTCATTCTGAAATCAAATGCCGTATGTCATGGCTATTGCACAGAAATCTAGAGATTTTCACCAGTTATAAAAGTGCACTCTAGGGGCGCCTGGGTGGCTCAGTCGTTAAGCGTCTGCCTTCGGCTCAGGTCATGATCCCACAGTCCTGGGATCGAGCCCCATATCGGGCTCCCTGCTCTGCGGGAAGCCTGCTTCTCCCGCTACCATTCCCTCTGCTTGTGTTCCCTCTCTCGCTGTGTTTCTCTCTGTCAAATAAATAAAATCTTAAAAAAAAAAAAAAAAAGTGCACTCTAATTCACCCTTTCATGTCTCTAATGGCACCTACACAGGAGACAGACAGAAAAGAAGTCACTGAGAGATTGTTTCTCTAGGTTCAAGACCAGTTAATCCAGTTCTGGACAAACCATGGCATTTAGACCCATACTGGAATGGTACTGTGTCCACCGACCCTGGGATATGGTTCAAACCACAGAGAACAATCCAGATTTGCCTTGTGCATTTTTGCTTTTCTTTCTCTGTAAGAGAAGGACCAGAGTCAGACCATTTTGTGCATTTCCCTTCCTGACTAGGCTGTAGGGGAATTTAGTTAACTTGAATAAAGGAACTAACCAATTATTAGTTTCCTATTGCTGCTGCAACAAATTACTACAAGCTTGGTGGCTTAAACCAGCAACAATTTATTATCTCACAGTTCTCTACATCAGACCTCTGACACAAGTCTAACTGGACCCCGTCAAGTTATCATCAGCAGGGTTGTGTTTCTTTTTCGAGGCTCAGGAGAAGATGAGGGTTTTTTTGTTCCTTT
>JAQQSY010004673.1:0-12166 GCA_028646535.1 Procyon lotor
GGGACTCCTTACTGTAGCACTAACAGTGTTTGCTCCTTCACTCATTAAATATTTATGGGGCATACACTATGTGCCAGACAGCGTTATGGGTACTGGGGATGTAGAGTTATAAACAAAACAAGGGTCCTGCCTTTGTGCAGCTTACCTTCAAGTGGGAAAGACAGATATACCTATATACAATATGGCACCAGAGTAAAAAATGCTGTAAAGGAACACAGAGTAAGGGGATAGAGAGGGTTAGAAGATGCTATTTTGAGAGGGAGGTCAAAGAGACCCTCTCTGAGGAAGTGACATTGAAGCAAAGATCTGAAGGAAGGTGTTGAGCCAATGAGGTACCTATCTGGAAAAAAAAAAAAGCGTCCTAGGAAAAGAAGCCAGCAAGTGCAAAGGCCCTGAGGTGGTAACATGCTTTGGAGAGTGCTTTGTGCACCTCCTTTGAGCACGGAGTGGTCCAACTTCATACTGTTGTGTCTTGCTCAAGCTGCTTCCTCTACTGGGGCACCTGGGTGGCTCAGTTGGTTAAACATCTGACTCTTGATCTCAACTCATGTCTTGATCGCAGGGGAATAAAATGGCTAAAATGGTGATTATTTTGTTAGGTGAATTTTGCAACACCCCCACCCCAAATGTTGGTTGAATTGGGTGGGGTTGAGAGCCCCGTTATTACAGGCAATCTGGCATTGTGGGATTTGCATTCTGAATAAAATATAAGGAGTTCAAACAGCCAGTTGTGAATTCTGAAGAGCCAGAAAATAAGTCACGAACTAACATACGATAATTAGGTGTTTACATTTTATAACATTACCTGGAGACTGAGTGAGCAGTTAGTCACAGAGGTTTACTCGCAACTACAATTGAAGGGGTTAGGGTGACATCTGTTGGAAATGTGGCTTGAACATTGGTCTGCTAACCCTGTCGAACTAGAGTTTTACAATTGCGCTCGAAAATCTGAGACTTCAATTTCCTTTAGTTATACCTAAATTAATCACATAGAGGAATATTTTATCTTTTTTATTTTTTAAAGATTTTATTTATTTGACAGAGAGAGACATAGCGAGAGAGGGAACACAAGTAGGAGGAGTGGCAGAGGGAGAAGCAGGCTTCCCGACGAGCAAGGAGCCCAAGGCGGGGCTGGATCCCAGGACACTGGGATCATGACCTGAGTCGAAGGCAGACGCTTAACGACTGAGCCACCCAGGCGCCCCAAGTATTTATTTTTAAGTTTATTTATTTAGTTATTTTTTCAACAAAATCTCTACACCACACGTGGGGCTTGAACTCACAACCCCGAGATCAAGAGTCAGGTGCCCCAAGGATTATTTTGGAAAGCATCTAGGTCTTTTCCTCTTGAGGTGGTTTCTTAGACAATTGCCAACTCTCCTCTCAATCTATATAATCAATGGTCCAATTAATAATATCTTCCATTATGAAAAAAATAGCTTCCATTGTATAACATTTTCTATTTTCCCAGGGATTTCCATAATTTCACTTTCACAACAACCTTGAAAGAGTGGTGCTTTGAACTTTAATTTGCAAAAGCGAAAACTGTTCTTTTTTTTTTAAAGATTTTGTATTTATTTGACAGAGAGAAACACAGCGAGAGAGGGAACACAAGCAGAGGGAATGGTAGCGGGAGAAGCAGGCTTCCCGCCGAGCAAGGAGCCTGATGCGAGGCTCCATGCGAGGCTCCACCCCAGGACGCCGGGATCACGACCTGAGCCAAAGAAAGGCTTAACGACTGAGCCACCCAGGCGCCCCTAATTTTTAATTTTTAATTTTTTAAATGTTTTTTCCCAAACAAAATGAACTTTTTAAACATTATGTATGTCACATTTGCTAGTTTTTTTTTAATTAAAAAATTTTTTTAAAGATTCTATTTATTTATTTGACACAGAGAGAGAGATCACAAGTAGGCAGAGAGGCTGGCAGAGAGGGGGAAAGCAGGCTCCCCGCTGAGCAGAGAGCCCGACGCAGGGGCTCGATCCCAAGACCCTGAGATCATGACCTGAGCCCAAGGCAGATGCTTTAACCCACTGAGCCACCCAGGCGCCCCAAGTTAGCTTTTTTTTCAACACTTAACGAACCATCACCGCGCCAGGCAACACTTAACAAACCCTCACTGTGCCTGGGTATTACAGGGGATATGATTATGGCTTATACCCCTCATGCAGTCTAGAAAGATCTATCTTGGAGAGGTGACATCACTTGCTTGCTTGCCGTAGTCCATGCTTAGTATGGTGGGCTAGGAACACAAGGTTAACACACAGGATTGACTGATCCCAGAGTCTGAGCATAACCATTGAGCTCCTCTGCCTCCAGGAGGGATGTTGAGACCTGAGGAATGAATTTTTGATATATTCCGGTTGGTAGCTTCCAGATCCCTTTCGGAAAAGGTATAGAGAGTCAAATAAGGGGACAAAGACATGTAGTCAAAACCAAACCAAAACAAAAAGCCCTACAGTTCAAGACAGTGTGTGTTTGGAGAGAGATCCATCAAGTGCTTGGCGAGAGGGAGGATGCTCTGGTTTGACAGAAAGGGAGGCTTCTCAGGGCAGGGGGCATCCTTGTTGGCCCTCGGGCCCCTTGGGGGTGGAAATCTAAGGGAAAGAGACTGGCAGGCACAAAGGTGCAGGGCTGAGACAGCATGAGACGTGTGTGGGGAACTTCACATCACCCCGTTTGTGTTCTGAGTGGGTGTATTAAGCAGGAAGATATTACTGGCTTCAAGGAACAGAGTACTGATGTACAAGTGGCTGAAACAATTAGGTCCATTTTTCTCTTACTGAACCAAAAGTCTGCAGATGGATGGTTTTAGCAGCAGCAGTTGAACAATGTCATCGAGGCCAAGGAGCTCCTCGTCTTTCCGCTCGCTCTTCTTGCTCTTCCCACAGCGGGAGGTGGCTCCTCTCAGCTCCTTGTCCCACCGTCAGAGCCTCAGGAAGAAAGGGGAGGTGGCTGCTTCTCCTCCAACTCTTTACCATGAAATAAAATCTTTCTCTGATATGCCCCAAATCGAATCATACCCACTCTTATTATTTTTAGATTTATTTATTTATTTGACAGAGAGAGAGAGCGAGCAAGAGAGGGAATACAAGCAGGGAGAGTGGTAAGCTGAGGGAGAAGCAGGCTCCCCGCTGAGCAGAGACCCCCCCCCAACGCGGGGCTCGATCCCAGGACCCTGAGATCATGACCTGAGTTCAAGGCAGAGGCTTTAACCCACTGAGCCACCCAGGCGCCCCTGAATCACACCCACTCTTAATCTTGATCCTTAGCAGAGGGAAATGGGATTACCCTAACCGATTCCCCTTCCCTGGAGACAGGCCTCCCCACCTTCAATTTGGGATTATCAGGACAGTCAGTGCTGTGGGTGTGGGGTGCCACAGTGGGTGGTGAGCAGAGAAAGAACTGGAATTGGGAGATTTGGTCACCCCTGGGACTGTTGGCCAGGACAGGTAGGGTGTGTACGAAGGACAGGGAAGGTGTTAGGTTGGCATGCAGCTGGAAATTGATGGGGGGCGGGGCCGGTATTGTAAGAGCCCAGGTGAGAGACAGTGAGACCCTCACTCAGGTAGCCATAGCAAGGGAGAGTTAAAAAAGGACATTTTACCCCCCCAAACAACACATTATATGTTAATTAACTGAACTTAAATTTTAAAAATTATTTAAAAAGTTTAAAAAGAAACTTTGCAGTTCAGGTTGATAGGACTTCTTGTGTTTTTAAATATTCAAAAAAATTTTAAATATTAAAAGATATTTAAATATTTTAAACTAATTTAAAAATTAAAATACAAAAAATTAAATATTTACTATTTAAAGATTAAATTAGCAGTGAGTCATGAAATTAATATTGACTGAGTGGTTCCAACTAAACCAGCTTTCCAAAAAAAAAAAAAAAATTCTCTTAATGCCTCAAAATCCTTTATGTCTTTCGTCTCTTTCACTTGACTTTGTCTTGTTTCCTTTTAAATCTTTCTAAACATGGCTTCTTAGTCCTTTTGGGAATCTGAATTCTCTACTCACCCCCAGTGCGTTTTCTCCTTGACTTGCTGTGGTTTTCCCACATTACCCTCTCCCTGGCTCATCTCACGCGCTCATGGGATGAAGTGCCATCTCTCTACGCGAGGACAGGCTCCAAATCTCCACCCCAGCACAGTCCTCTCCCTTAGCTTCAGACTAACCTATCTAGCGATCTACTACAGGTCTCCCCCTGATGTCCTGCAGGTTTAAAAATGGACCAGTGTGTGTGTGTGTTTTAATGAAATAAAATAGAAAATATCACAGTGCGTTATATGTAATAATGCATTTTTTAATGAAGCTTTTGTTTCATACCATACACTTATGCGTCCTGTGTCATGGCCAAAAAAGTTTAAAAACTAGAAAACAGGGGCGCCCGGGTGCCTCAGTCGTTAAGCATCTGCCTTTGGCTCAGGTCATGATCCCAGGGTCCTGGGATGGAGCCCCATGTTGGGCTCCCTGCTCCATGGGGAGTCTGCTTCTCCCTCTGCCCCTCCCCTTGCTTGTTCACTCTTTTTCTCAAATGAATAGATAAAATCTTAAAAAAAAAAAAAAAAAGAACCAATAGCAGAAACCAGATAACAGGCTAGACAGAACGATGAAAGGAGTGGGAGGAGCCAGGGATTTCTGCGCTACAGACAGGGAAGTGAGAAGGACCTGGTTTCCAGGGAAAGTTACAACTCTCATTTTGAACAGAGTCTGGTTTACAGTAAATCATGCACCTATTGTAGTTGCCTCTTTCCTTACCACTTCCAGCTTCAGGTCAAAGGATATTGAATGAATGCGAGAGTTTCCCCTAAAGGTCATTAGTAATTAGCTGCCAGGAAGAGGTAAGCTTTCAAGGGGGAACTAACATTTATTGAACCATTAATAGGTTCAATAAATTGAACCTCTTCTGCAGGCTCTCTTCTGCATTCAGCTTTTATCTATCTATTTATTAAATTTTATTTATTTATTTGATAGAGAGATCACAAGGCAGAGAGGCAGGCAGAGAGAGAGGGGGGAGGAAGCGGGCTCCCTGCTGAGCAGAGAGCCCAATGCGGGGCTCGATCCCAGGACCCCGAGATCATGACCTGAGCAGAAGGCAGAGGCTTTAACCCACTGAGCCACCCAGGCAGCCCTGCATTCAGCTTTTAATGAGAAATCCTCTTAGCAGCTGTGTGAGGCAAGTACCATTATCTCCATTTCACAAATGAGGAAGCTGAGGTTCAGAGAGGATGAGAAACTGTCTAAGGTCGTGCAGTTAGCAAGTGATGGTTGCATCTTGTCAGTAAACGTCATCATCTCTGAAAACATCGATCACCAGGGCTCCTTATGGCTCCACGTGTTAGTTTCCTAGGGCTCCTGTAACAAATTACTCTGAACTGGGCAGCTTAAAACAACAGAAATTTATCCTTTCACAGTTCTGTAGGCTAGAAGCATGAAATCACCATGTAAGCAGGGCTGGTTCCTTCTGAAGGTGAAGCTATTCCATGCCTCCCTCCTAGTTTGTGATGACCCCCTGATGCCTTCCTTGGCATCATATGGCATTCATATGGTCCTCTTCTTTTAAGGGCACCAGCCATATTGAATTAGTCACCTGCTCCCACTCCAGGATGATGTCATTTTAGTTAAGTACAAATGCAATAACCCTGCATCTGAATAAGATCACATTCTGCGGAACTGAAGGCTAGGACTTCAACATACCTTTTTTTTTTTTTTAAGACTTTAATTGTTTATTTTAGAGAGAGCAGGGGAGGAGCAGAGGGAGAGAATCGCAAGCAGACTCCCCACTGAACGCAGAGTCCAATGTGGGACTCAATCTTACCACCCTGAGATCATAACCTGAGCAAGAATCAAGAGTCTGAGCCACCTAGGTGCCCCTCAACATACCTTTGCTGAAGGATGCAGTTCAACCTGTAACGCATCATAAAACACAATAAGCCAGGAGAAAAACGAAATTATTTGATTTGGAGGATTTTGCACAAAAAGTTGAGTTTATTTCTTCTTACAGCTCTAAGTTCTCCAGGAATTAATAATACTCTTAGATTCTCTCTTTCTTTTTTTTAAGACTATTTATTTGACAGAGAGACAGAGAGCACAAGCAGGGGGAGAGGGACAAGCAGACTCCCCGCTGAGCAGGGAGCCTGACGTGGGGCTGGATCCCAAACCCTGGGATCATGACCTGAGCTGAAGGTAGATGCTTAAGGGACTCAGCCAGCGGGCGTGCCATCCCATGAGTAATTCCTATGAATACTTAAGAGTCCCTACATCTCCACTGCCTCCTGGACAGTATCTACAAAGACACTGCTACCTCATAAAAACACAAGCCCACTCGCTTTCCCTTCAAAAGCCACCTCCCTCCTGACTTGTTTTTCGCAAGACTAGCTAAAATCTCCCCTCTTCCTGAAAGAATCCTTTCCACTCTCCTTACACCTTCCAGGTTCAGTTCCTTATGGTTGCCTGTCCCTTGGGAAGATCCACTAGTTTCCTGACTCTCCTTGCTTCCCTGGCTCTCCGCTTCCAATCAAGCCTTGTCCCCCCCCCCCTTTTTTTTTTAAGATTTTATTTTATTTGTCAGAGAGAGAGACGAGGTGGGGGAGAGCACACAAACAGGGGGAGCAGCAGGCAGAGTGAGAAGCAGACTCTCTGCTGCCCAAGAAGGAGCCGGATGTGGGATTCCACCTCCTCCACCTCAGGATCCTGGGATCATGACCTAAGCTGAAGGCAGACGCCTAAGTGACTGCGGCACCCAGGAGTCCCTAGCCTCGCACTTTTACATATGGCAAATTTTCTAGAAACACACCTCTGATGTGACTCTACTCAAGGCCCAACCAAATTTTGTGCCAGCCTCATCTCCCTCCCTTCCGCCCCATCCCTTCCAAATGGAGTGCTGCTGTGGCTTTCAAAGCTCCGGGGCAAAGCCACCTCCTCCTCCATCTCGCCCTTCCCTGAACCCCTGCCTCTCTCGACTCTGCCTAGTGATACGGATAGTTGTGTATCCGTCTACGCTCCCCACCAAACTCCGCTCCTTGCGCCCCAGGCAGCGCCACAACAGGACCTTATCAATCCATGTGCCTGGAATAAACCCAGGGAGGCTCCCTGAAGGAGGGAGCTTGCCAACTACAGACTAAAACCGGCCTAGGCGTTTTCTTCCCAGAGATTCCGGTCAGCGGCTGTCAGGGGCCGGCCTCGGGGAGAACGTCTCCAGGACGCAGTGGAATGAATGCGCAGACCACCCAGGGGCTCGGATCCGGGGACACCGCCTGGGCGGGAGTCCGCCGGAACGCCCGCAGCGGTGCAGAGTCTCACGCGGGGCTCCGCAGGACACACGTCCGGCCGGCCCCGGAACGCCGCTGCGGCCGGAACCTTTCCGCCGCCAGGCCGGGCGCTTCGAGGCGAAGCACGTCCGGACCGGAAGTCAGTGGAGGAAGATGGGACTGTGGGAACCCGGTGCGTTACCTGGGAGCATGAACGCCAGTAGTCTCCTCGTGGCGGGAGGTAGGGTACCTGGAATACTGGGTTAATTTCCCGCCTGTCTTTAGACACTGGTCCTGGAGTACTTTCTCCCCAGGTCACACGTCCAGCTCTCCCTCTTGGAGTCCTAGCTGAGCTGACGGGGCGCCTCGGAGCGACTGTGCTTCCCGGAGAAGCTGTCCGCGAGCGGCCCCTTTCTCCGACTGGGTGGCGGGCGCAGGGTTGAGATGCTCACAGCCGTTTACTCACCTCCGGCTGTGGTATATTCCTGTGGCTGCAGTGTCCGAGTGACTTCCCAGTGGTTTTGCTGAGTTTTCTTTCTTTCTTTCTTTCATTTGAGAGAGAGAGAGAGAGAGATCACAAGTAGGCAGAGAGACAGAGAGAGAGGCAGGCTCCCCGCCGAGCAGAGAGCCCGATGTGGGGCTCGATCCCAGGACCCTGAGATCATGACCTGAGCCGAAGGCCGAGGCTTTAACCCACTGAGCCACCCAGGCGCCCCCGCTGAATTGTTTCTTAATGTGTTTTGTTTTTCTGCTTGCTTTAACAGTCACGGTAGGAATCTAGAAAAGTGTACCGGTGAAAATAAAAACCGCCCGTTACAACTACCACTCGGTTAAAACATGTCTTATGAACGTATACAGTTTAATTTTATTTGGTTGCACCGCATAAGAAACTAGCGAAAATGGATGTGAAAATATTCTTAACAAAGATCCCTCTAAAGTTAAAAATGTCAAAAACGTGCAGCAGTGGAAATCATTGTTTTAGATGCTTTTTTATGGGCATAAAGTAAGATTTCTAGGTAGTAAACTTAGGAATGATCCACAAAAGTCAGAAGACCTCTCTTGTGAGTGTAGTATACCAATTCTAAGATTATGGGAATGTCTCTGTCCCTTTGCGAAGGCTCTAGTCAAGCCACAACTAATACTAAATAGAAGTAGGAGATTCTAGCTTACATTTTGCTAAATTTTCCTTTTAGGAAGGTGGCGATGTTTTCCAGTTCCATTAAAGTCATCCTTGTTCCAGGCGCTACATAGTTCCTGCTGTTGGAAAAAATCCACTGCACCCAAGAAGATTATTCCCAGTGCTGCTTTTTATGATGAAAATACAAAGGAACCTGGAAATGCACTTGACAAGCTCTTCTCTTCAGAGCAGCAGGCTTCCATCTTGCATGTGTTGAATACGGCATCTAATAAAGAACTTGAAGCTTTCAGGTTGCTTCGTGGAAAAAAATCTGCCAATATTGTAGAGCACAGAGAGAAGTTTGGGCCATTTCAGAATTTGGAGAGTTTAATGAATGTGCCCTTGTTCCAGTATAAAACTACCATTCAAGTTTGTAACTCCATTCTTTGTCCAGAGACTGGAGAGAGAAAAAGAAAGTACCAGGACAACCGGTTTTTGAGAAAGCTCCTCAAACCAGAAATAGAGAGAGAGAGACTTAAGGTATACTGTTTTTCTTAATGTTCGTTATACTGCTTCCTGCCTACTGAGAACCCAGTTTGCAAAGCACTCTTCTGGGCAGCAGGATAGCTTATAGTTTAGTTGGTATGTGATCAGTACAGAAGAATGAGATGGAGAGAGAGTGAATGGGCAGTTGAGAGGACAGAGAACCATGGGCTGTGCCTGTTGGGCAAAGTTGACCAAAACCTAGATCTTGGGGAGAATGAGGCTCTTTGGAGGAGGCAGACTTTCTAGGAAGAAAGAACAATTGTAGAGAAACAGGTCAGCGCAAGATTTATTAGAGAGGAATTGAGGAATTTTCTGTGTCTGAGGGTTATATTGAGAGTAATGAGAAATTAAGATGCAAAGGGATGGCCAGGGAGTGAATTCAGAACATTATACTGTTCTTTCCAGCAGGATTTAAAGTTATTTTCTGTCCCCCCCCCATTCCCCCTTTAAAAGGCATTCTACAAGCAAATCCTTTTCAGTGTTGTCTTAAAAAACAAATATTAGGATTACTTGGCACTGCAAACATTAAACCTTGGAGGGGGAGCTTAGGTCCCGTGTAGCAATACGTGATAAAATACTCTCTCTTTGTGTATCAGTAGTAAGCACATTTTTTTCCTGGACCAGTGGTTCTCAGTTTTGGGAGGATTATGGGTACTTTCTGAAAACCTGATGAAAGCTAAGGACCCTCTTTTCAGAAAAACAACCCAAAAAAGCATATTTACATAGAATATTGCATGCACTTTCAGAAGACTTGTAGGTTTCATGAAGTCTATTCATGGACTACAGATAGAACTCTTCCTGCAGTTGATTTTGAACATATTTGAACCAAAATTTTCAGGGTTTGGATTTCCCTTCAGAGTTTGGCTAGCAGTACTATTTATAGTCATCATAGTGGAGTTGCAGTCTTATTTACAGGGATGGGTTCTAAAGTCATTTTGTATATGATGAGAAAAATTATACTGACTTCCAAATAAAGTATTATCTTTTTCCTCAAAAACAGTCTTTTGCCCGTGAAATACCATGTGCAACCTAGTTCAGTAATTCTTACGTATACTAAATGATTCCTGAGAATCGTTGAGCTCAGGAATTAAAAGAAGGTCTGTATTTTGTAGATGTCTGGGCGTCCAAACTGGTCTGCATTTAATAGATATTTTATCCATTCCCTAGCAGTGAAAGGGAGATGTGTATAGAATTATAAAATGTTCCTGTGTGGCTTTGTATCTACAGAGCACACTAATTTATTTATCCATACAACTGAATGAACTGTGTAGGGGTAAAGAGATGTCATTGTACTCTTTATCTCCAGCCCAGACTTGGCAGAGTTAAATCCACATATCCAATCATCTATTACACATTTCCCCTTAGAAGTCCTATAAGGCAACCGGAATACAGTACCTTAAAACACAACTGCTTTCCTCCTACCTTCCCAGGCTGATCTGCTTCCTATCATCATCTGGATTAATGCTTTGGTTAATATTAATATTGCAATAAAAGTGGGCTTCTCCTAAGCTCTCCCATCCTGCATATCAGTTCTACCGGCATTATCTCCAATCTGTTTCAATTGTCCTTACCATCAGTGTCTTCAGTTCTTAATGCTTTGTCAGGTAACAGGCATCTAATAGATCCCTTCCTCTAGTCTAGCCTTCTGTGGTCCAGTTCCACACAGTGGTTTGATGGTTCTGAAGTGTAAATTTAGTGTTGTGTCTGAATGTTACATGCTTTGATGGCTTCCTGCAGCTCTCAGGATAAAGCAAGGTACTTTTGCAAAAATCTGCTTACCTCTCCGCATCTTTCCCACTCGCACCCTTTATTCCAGGGCCTGAGTATGTGAGGTGTCACACAGCCTATCCATGTGGACACATGGTGAGATTACTTCCCACTTACACTTACTCTCCTAGTCCTCCAGGAAGTCTTCCCAGACTATGCCTCCTCTTGTTGGTGTACTGTTGTGTGGTGGCACTTCTTAAAATGTACGGCTGCGTTCCTTGTTTCCCAGTATCACAGTCCCCAGCAACATTGGAATATGTGAATGCCTACTTTGGGCTAGGCAAAAGTTCTTTGTCTGTAAACTGCTACTGGTTATGTTTTAATAGTAATTTCCTGGGGGTGCTTGCGGGGCTCAGTCATGATCCCAGCCCATGTTGGGCTCCTTGCTCAGCAGGGACCCTGCCTCTCCCTCTGCCTCCCCCCCCTTATTCTCTCTCTTTCAAATAAATAGTCTTTAAAAAAGTTATTATTCCTGCATTTCCTTCACAATTCTCAGTTCATAAAGTAGAAGTACATTTCTTTGTTTTAAAGATTTATTTATTTATTTTAGAGAGAGTGAGCTCAGGGTAGGGCAGAGAGAGAAAGTCTTAAGCAGACTCCACACTGAGCTCCACATGGAGCCTGACATGGGGCTTGATCTCATGACCCCGAGATCATGACGTGAAGTGAAACCATGAGTCAGATGCTCAACCGAATGAGCCACCCTGGCTCCCGAGTATATTTCTATCACATAAACTGATTTGGCATTCTGAGTTTATAGCTTAAATTTTGTATCTGTTCAAATGTTTATACTTGTAATTAAACCAGCCTTTTTGTTGCAGGCAGTTAATAGTATCGTATCCATCATTTTTGGGACTCGAAGAATTGCCTGGGCTCACGTGGATCGTAAATTGGTGGTGCTGGACTGGCAGCAGACTGAGTGTTGCCAGTTGATGAAAGGAACATACATATCATCTGTCTATTTACAAGAGGTAAAGTAACTGTATCTCCAAACTCCTACCTGCTAGAACTCTTTATGTAGTTTAATCTTCTAGTTCTAAAGGGAATGGAATACGGTACTATGGATAGATTTCCTTTGGGTGCTTATTACTCACCCATTCCTTTTTTTTTTTTTTTTTAAAGATTTTATTTATTTATTTGACAGAGAGAGAGCGATCACAAGTAGGCAGAGAGAGAGGGAAGCAGGCTCTCTGCTCAGCAGAGCAGAGAGGGCTCTCTGCTTGAGAGAGGGGCTCGGTCCCAGGACCCTGAGATCATGACCTGAGCCTAAGGCAGAGCCGTTAACCCACTGAGCCACCCAAGCTCCTCCCCCCTTTTTAAAAAGATTTATTTGTTTGGGGCGTCTGGGTGGCTCAGTGGGTTAAAGCCTCTGCCTTGGGCTCAGGTCATGATCTCAGGGTCCTGGGATCAAGCCCCGCATCGGGCTCTCTGCTCAGCAGGAAACCTGCTTCCCTCTCTCTCTGCCTGCCTCTCTGCCTACTTG
>JAQQSY010004674.1:0-12165 GCA_028646535.1 Procyon lotor
ACGGAGGCACTAGAGAAAGGAAAAGATAATTTGTTGATTTGGGAAGATAACTCAATAGTTATAGAAAGATCTAAAAATGATGAGTTAAAACATTTTGACTGGAGATGGGGCTGGGTGCCTCCCATGGGAGTGGGAGCAGGGAGGGAGGGAGGCCGATGAAGGGTACTGAATCCATTTCTGTTAAGTATTTAGAATAGGCAAACCCATAAAAGCAGAAAGCAGATCAGGGTTGCCAGGCCTGGGTGGAGAGAGGAATGGAGAGGGACTGCTTAAAGGGTATGAGGTACCCTTTTGGGGCGATGAAAATGTCTTGGAACTAGAGAGACATAAGGTCAAACAACATGGTGAATATACTAAATGCCACTGAATCGTACACTTTAAAATGGTAAAAATCATGACTCGTATGTTATGTAAATTTTATCTCAATTAAAAAAAAGTTTTACTACAATTTAAAAAGGTACTCGAGGGGCACCTGGGTGGCTTAGTGGGTTAAGCGTCTGACCCTTGATCTCAGCTCAGGTCTTGATCTCAGGGTCTTGAGTTTAAGGACCATGGTTGGGCTCCACATTGGGCTCCATGCTGTGTGACAAGCTTACTTAAAAAAGTAAAAATAATAGAAAAATAAAAAGATACTCCATTTCCTCCTCCACAACCGTTTGACCTTTTCTCAGAAGATTGATTAGAAGTTTGAATTGCTCTCAATTTATGTTTTTTTTTTTTTTAAGTTTTAAAATATTTATTTGAGAGAGGGAGAGCAGAGCAAGAGAGAACATGAGTTCGGTGGGAGGGGCAGAGGCAGAAAGAGGGAGAAGCAGACTCCCTGCTGAGGCAGATGCTTAATGGACTGAGCCACCCAGGTGCCCCTCAGTTTATGGTTTTTTGTTTATTTATGGGAAGACAAACCAGATATCTGTAATATTTAGGTAAGAGATACTTTAATTTTTAAATATTTTAAATATTTTCCTGGATAAAATTATTTCTATTTCACTTTCTGGGTTAGAATGTTTAGTGCTCAGTCACTCATTGTGTGTTACTAGAGTACAGCCAACTTGGAAACAGATTCCTTGCTGAGTAGCTCACTTGGCTCACTCCTGATGGTGTGGGGCCTGATAGTCAAGTGTGAATTCTGAGTACATCTCTCTTTGCAGAAGAGTACATCCTTAGACCTGACTGTGTAGAAAGTATGTGTTCGAGGTTCCGAAGGCTTGACTTTTTGGCCAGCCATTTGCCACCACTGCAAGCTTGAGGGCATGGAGGCATGCAGAGTGATGTCCAGATGACTCATGCACGGTTCAGTCCTGTTCATCAGGGCTGTACGGATTAGTACTGTGACTTTGGCTCCATGTCCCTGGGTGAATCCCTCACCCTGCTGAGCTGGGCTGGACTGTGTGTGAGTCACACGGGTGACCTTTGCACCTCTGGCCCAATGCCTGTTCCATCCCTTGGCACAGTGAATTTTGTAAATCACAGCTCCCTCTTCTTCTCTCTCTTCTCACTGATTACAGAAAAGCTTAGACATATAGTTATAGATTTTCAAAGGAAATATACTTTCCTGGCATAAGTTTTGTGCATTGCCCTGATTTCTGATTTGATCTTCTTTTCTAATTCATATATGCTGGGATATCTTTTTTTTTCATTTATTTTTCTATAGTGTGTATGCATTTGTAAACTGTAATTCACATTTTTAGAATAAGTCAGGGACCAAAAATAGAGCTCAGGGGTACAATCCATTTCCCTGCTACCTCAAAAGATAGTGAATGGTGCACACTGTGGTCTTACCTGCTCCCTTACACCATGCACGTGTACAGACACATGCATACATTATGCCGAGGACACACTCCAAGGTCCACAGTCTTTAGAGTGAGGCCACTTATGACAAATTTGCATACTAAAGTTTTGATTCAGAACTTCTCATCAGAACTCTGCTCAGAGCAGATTTCATCTCCTTGTTCCGCAGACTGTAGATGAGTGGATTCAGCATGGGGGTCACTACACCATAAAAGAGCACCACCACCTTGTCCTGCTCAGCTGAGGCTGTGGAGCGGGGCTGCATGTAGGTAACCAGGGCCATCCCATAAGACATGGAGACCACAGTGAGGTGGGAGGCACAGGTCCCGAAGGCTTTGCGGCGTCCCCCAGTGGAGCGGATCCGCAGAATGGCTGCCACGATGTAGGCATAGGACAGTGAGACCAGACAGCAGGGCACCAGCAGCACCACCACACTGGAGGCCAATATGACCACGTGGTTGAGAGTGATGTCAACGCAGGCCAGGCGGACTAATGCCAGCGTCTCACAGGCCACATGGTTTAGCACATGGTGTCCACAGGTGGGCAGGCGCATGGTGACCACTGTTTCCACCATAGAATTCACCAGGCCTATAAGCCAAGAGACACCCGCCAGCCCAGCGCAGCACCTTGGACTCATCACTGCTACATAGCGCAAGGGGTCACAGACAGCCACATAGCGGTCATAGGCCATAGCAGTCAGCAGCAGGAACTCGGTACCCCCCAGGGCCAGCGAGAAGAAGAGCTGGGTCCCACATCGGATAAAGGAGATGGTCTTCTTCTCCAGCAGGAAATGCACCAGCATCTGAGGGACCCCACTAGAGGTGTAGCAAATGTCCACCACCGAGAGGTTGCAGAGGAAGAAGTACATGGGCAGGTGTAGTTGTGCGTCCAGTCCGATCAGGAGGATGATGAGCCCGTTGCCCAGCAGGGTCAGCAGATAGGCGGCCCCAAATAGGACAAAGAGTCCAGCCTGGGTCTGCCTGTCACTGGAGAGCCCCAGGAGGACAAAATCACTTTCCCAGGTCAGGTTGTCCCTCCCCATGGAGCAGGTGGGTCAGGCTGCCAGGAAAGGAGCAATGGCAGAGAGGGGTAAGTAAAGGTCTCACTTTAGGAGGAAGGGACAGCTGGACTCTCAACTAGATTGAGATTCTCCAGGACAAAGTCCCTGTTCTGGTCATTCTTTTGTGGCTAAGGCATAGTTATAATTACAGTAGTTTTCACAGTAGAAGGAAAGAGAAAAAAAGTGGTGGAGAAAGGAAAGAAGGAAAGATAAAAAAGAGTAAAAAACAAGGAAAAACTAAGGAAGAAAGTTTGAAAATCAGAAAAGGAGAGAAGTGAAAGATAGGGAAGAAAGGCAGATCTGGTTTGAAGCCAGCATCTGTGCGTCCCTGTGCAGGCCAGGGCCTGTGCTAGGTATCAGACACCTGCCTGTGAACAAGAAAGATGGAAGCACAAGTCCTGCTTTCTTGATTCTTGTAATTTAATCAGGGACATCAAGATTAAATTAATAATTACAAAAATTAATTAAGTATAATTGTGCTAAGTGCTTTGAAAGAGAAGAACAAGGTTACTAGTTGTTTAATTAAGTTTGTGGCTATAATTAAATTACCACTGGTTATGTCTTCGCAATAATGTGCAATAGTAAGTTGCAGATATTTATTTAGATGCTTAAATAAATGATTAACAAAATAATGCATTGAGGGCTTTTGGATACCAATGATCATATAACTACCAAATATGAACGGACTGAAATCCACTGACTCTTTCAGAGGGAATGAATTCTCCTTTCTCAGCTAGGATTATGTTGGATTATCTCCCTTCCAACATGTTGACCAGCCCAGTATAAAAACAGAATTAAATGCCACCAGTTTTTCTTAATAGAAATGTAATCTCAAGGTGTATTTCCTGCTCTTAAAACAGTTAATAAATTAATTCATTTAGTAAAAATATTTGAGTCTATGAGGCACTACGCTTTCAACGAACTTCTAGCATATAATGCCTCTCAATGTTAGGAACTTGTGTCTAGAAAATCAGCAGTGCAACAGAATCAAATAAGGAACTTTAAAATAAAATCTGTGACAATCAGATGAGACAGCCAAACAAAGGACAAAAAGAATATATCACCATTAAGGAAACCAGAGTAGAGCCACAGAAGCAAATACAATAGGACTGAAAAGCATAATCCAACTGAGATTTCTTCTGGCTGGCAACAGTGGCCTGTGAGAGAGCAGAGAACCTGGAAGGAGCAGACATCTCTCATTCTCCCTTCAGCCCTGGTCCTGGAGTGGCCAGAGGGCATCACTGCAAAAACAAAAAAATAGAAATTGACATTAGATTCTCAGGTTTGGAGACCCTTTTCACCAGAGGATGGTGGCTGGTGGCTAGGTTTTGAACACCACCCCAGGGAGCCTTTGGTTGCCCCCAAAGCCAGGTCCTTGTATCAGCCAGAGGAAGTAGCTCAACTCTGATCTACTCTGATTTGTAGGCTGCCAAGCATCCAGAATTCAGCCCTTCAGAGTTGCTGTCATGGATTCAGATTCCCTTCATAAGAGCCTGGTTCCTATATAAGAAAATGAAGCATGTGAGAAGTGAAAGGAGCCATAGAGATCACATATTCTATTCATTTCATTGTATAGATGGGGAAACCAAGGACCAGGAGTAAGGTGGTCGGCCCAGTGTCACATCTCCCTGGGAACCAAGCTGGCACCAAGTTTTAAGTGTGCACAGTACATTCTCAGCTTCACTGAGCCCCATAATGAGGGGTGGGAAGGAGCTGTGGAAGGATATAGACTTGGAAGGGAGGCACCTAAGAAATCTTAGATTAGAGGCCCAGCACAGCTATTTTGCCATGTAGAGAGTGGGAAAAGCTTTGAATGAGAAGTCAAGGGATTCAAGTTCTAATTTGTCTCTTCCATTAACCTGCTAGGTGCCCTGGGCTAGTTACTTGACCTCCCTGAGCTTCAGTTTCTTCATTTGAAATGTGGGAATGATAATAATGCCTACCTCACAATATTTTGAGTAAGATTAGATGAAGAAATGAACATGAATGTCTTTTGTGAAGTACTAAGTAAGCATAACTGGCTATTGTTATACTCAACAAGTCAATGTCATTGAAGTAAATTCTGCCCAGTGATATGCGGACAAGAAGCAATACGAATATGTGCTATAGAGGCCAGAAAGTTAGCAGAATATAAGTAAATAAAAATCCCCTTTGCAATAAATCCTAGTGCCTAAATAACTTAATTATAGCGACCCTGTTCCAATAAGCAAAGAATTAAGATAGTTTATTTATACCCAGTGGGTAGTACTGTGCTCTACAAGCAGTATAAACTCAATATATTTTTTCCCAATAAAACTTGAAATATGCTGTTTTTAGATGGCTATAAACTATAGTTTATAGAGAACTATAGTTCTCAGCTTTACTTAGTGAACATTTACTGAGCACTGAATAATGCCTGGTCCAGTGGCAGGTGCTGGGTAACAAGATCAGTGCAGCCTTGTCTCCCTCTCCAAGAATTCAGCCTGGCCAAAGGATAGACAGGGTGAGTCATCATGACTTCTCAGAGTTTTCATAGGAAGCTACCAAGTGTGGTAATTGGAGACATAGAGTTGGACTGTGTAAATAACCAGGCAGATATGTAGAAATAATAAAGTTGAAGCAAAGAAACAACCAGTGCATTTGTATTTGAAAAAGTAGATGCAATTTAAGGCTCATGTAGATTGGTAGTTAAGGAGACCTGGGTTTCTACCTGTATCAACAAACCATCTAGATATCATTGTAGACCACTGCCTTTATGAAGCATATTTTCTTCATCTGCAGAATGAGCAAGTAAGGTAGACTCCAAGATTTCTCCAGCTCCAAAGGTCTGCAGGAAGTGAATGTATGTAAGCTATACTTTAAAGCAATGTAAGAGGGGAAAAGAAATCCTTCAATCTTTGATTACTCTGAGAATGCATAGCTAATGAGGCTGTGGGCACTAAGATATTATAGGTTACTGGGTTTGGGGATCAAAGCATTTGTATCACACATAACTATTTGAGGAGGTGCCAGTGAATGGGATCAGGTTGACTTGAAAACCAGAAGTTCAGGAAATAGGGAAGGAACCATGCAGACAGAAATGGGAGAACCTCCGCTTAGGTCAAAGCTGGACCCAGGGAATTCTTAGAGTTGGATGGCCCCTAACAAACCTACCTTCCTTCCCCAAAGCATTATGCTTCTTAATGACTAAGAATATCACCTTCCTCTTTTTCAAAAAAAGATAGGCTTATGTCTAAGTTTGGTTCTTAAAGTAATTAAGCTCAGCCCTTCTGCATTCTTCTTATCTCCAACATAATACAAATGTCTTGAGGCTAAGAAAAGAGACTTATCCATTTTGACCTTCACTCTTCAGTGTTTTGAATGTGTGTCTGTATCTACTGAGCACTTTAGTGTATACTGTTGATTGGGTGACCGACCAAGACCTGGCACTTGGTTGAGGGGCTCGAAAACAATGAGTTGCATTTTCTGGGTCATGGGGAAAATCAAAGAGCCTCCAACTATGATAGTGAGAAAAACATAGGGGAGGATCCCAAGGCAGTGCTGACTGCTCCCAGGAATTTGGGCTCATCTTTCTCACCACCACCTCTCAGCCTTCCGTGTAGGGGACTCACCAAAGTTCAGTGCTCATCTCATGCACATAATTCCTTTTGAATGAGGAGGTGGCACATTTCTTAGAAAGCCTTGAAGCAATAATCCATCCTCTTCTGGGGGATGGAGTTTTTACTTTCTCAGTCTAAGCTGGTAACTTTTTAGAACATAAGAATCCCCAGAGGGCAATTACTTATTCTTGGTGTGTACCTTTATTTACCCCTGCCCCCAGCTACTTCCCTACAACTACACGCTCCCCACTCTTCTTAGTTCCCTATGGGATAAACATTCTGAAGACATTTTATCTCCACTTTTAATTGTCCTTCTAGTTCTCAGACTAATGAGCCCTTCTGTGACTTTTGGATCATTCACTGTGTTTCAAGGCTATGGCATTGTTGGGGACTTTTGATGAGTCAGGAGACAGGAATACTTACTTTGAGTTGATGGAAAGAGATTGAGATTAATTGGGAAAGAGAAGAGGAGCTAAAATCTTAGAGCCTGGTCTTTCTAAAGGAGGAAGATGAGTGTACCTTCTCCCCTCTTTCCACATACCTAGTTTTGGTGACCAGGGAGTGGTGAGTAAGATTGCACAGTAAAACCATCATGTCTGTGGCCTGGAAGCCACTGAGAAGTCCCAAGTTCACAGTCATGAAAATATTTCCATAGACTCCTCAGTGGTCTCCAATATCACATTTCTGTTAAGTTGTGTTTCCTTTGCATATTTTCATACCACCAGAAGTTTTCCTAGCTCTCACTAAGCTTGATCTCCCAGTTTTTAATCATCTTTCACAAAGTTTTAATCTCTTTATTGAAATTACTTAGAAGAAGCAGAGAAAACAATGGGTCTGGATGGGGTTTTATTCCCAATACTTACCTATTGATTTCTATAGGTAATAGGCAATAGAACATAGGTCTTGAGAAGATAGGAAGAAAAAACAGAGATGTTATTAGCAAGTTAACTCATTAGAATTTTTCTATAATAATTGATAATATCAGCAAGATAAAGGCTTAATTATTTTTTTTAAAGATTTATTTGACACACAGAGATCACAAGTAGGCAGAGAAGCAGGCAGAGAGAGAGGAGGAAGCAGGCTCCCTGCTGAGCAGAGAGCCTGATGTGGGGCTCCATCCCAGGACCCTGAGATCATGACCAGAGCCGAAGACAGAGACTTTAAGCCACTGAGCCACCTAGGCGCCCCAATAAAGGCTTAATTATTTTGAAGATTTGTCACTCTAATGACAACAGACTTGGAGATGGTAGTTTTATTTCTTCTTCTTCCCTCAGGTTCACCTCTGCTCCTCCTAGCACACACAAAGCTCAGGAAACTAAGGACCTGAAGCTGTCCTAACCTTAAGGTCCATTGACAGCAAAAGCTGATGTGACCTTCTGTCTGAGATCTGTAGCCAAAAGTTGAGGAGGATGTCAGAGGTAGAAGTCTGAGGATACCGTGAGGGAGAAGAGAGAGTGACACCTGCCAAGTGGGCCTTGTGATATACATCAAAGGTAGACTCAGTATGGTCTGATGTAGATGAGCCAAGTAGAAAGGAAAAGAATTTTTGGGTACCATCTTCCCAGATGACATAGTGTATGATCATCTAATGAAAGTATCTCCTTGTTGGCAAAACAAAAATGCATCCTTCCTACTTTTCTGAACACAGGTGATCTATAACTGGATGAAAAAAAAATAGGTCAGAAAATTATAGCTTCAGTATGCTCCTATATTGCATTAAATAATATACATACAGTTCGATGTATATAAAGATAGGAAGGTAGAAGAACTGGAAGCATGATCAAAAATATCAACAGGTTATCTCTGGTAATAGGTTTTCAGGTATTTTTATTTTCTTTTTGTTCATATATATTTTAAAAAATGTCTACAATAAACATTTTTCTACTAAGAATCTCAGTGACATTTTAAAAATTATTGATATAGGTGTAGCCTATTGAGACAGGAGTGCTGGGAAATCAATTCACTGGCTCAAGTCTAGCAGTACTGAATGGCCTTTGAGTAACATGGGTGAGTCTTATGATAGAAGGAAGGTATCATTATAATTCTCAGGAAAGTAGATGTGATGGCACGTTTTGTGCTATTTAGACCATGTAAGTTAGATTTATAAATAGCGTATGGTGGTAGACACTCTGAACCAGGGACAGGACAATTGTTTTTTTGCTGTGGTTTTGGTATAAATTGCTCTGTGACTTTGGGCATGTCATTTAAATACCCTGGATCTCAGTTTCATCATTTGTGAAACAAGGATTGGATTAGACCGCTAAGGATCCTGCAGTTCTGGAAGTCTCTTTACTAGTGTGGACATTACAGTATTCTGCTTTCATCAGGGTCTGAGACTGGAATCAGGCTGTTATGGGTTCCAAACTGTGGTCTTGAGGAGCTAGGAGTAATTATCTCCTTTGAGCCTGATCCACACCAGGAGTTTCATTGGCAATCAGTATTTTATGTACTACTGGGACCCCTAGCCCATGGAGATAATTCACTTCCTGCACTATTTATGCAGCCCCAAACCTGCTGCTTGCCAAATATTTCTCTTTACTCTTTTGGAATTGCACAGCCCCACCCATTTCCCTGCCCCCTACTTCTCTACCCAATATCTCCTTGCCTCAAGACTTTCCTGTTGCTATGAATAGTTTATTTACTTCCATTGAACTACTATATCTGGTTCTCAGTTATGCACATTTCCCATTCATTTCTTTCCACTTGGTGGGTCTTGTTTTGTTTGTTTGTCTTACCAGAATTAGCTTTTCCCCATCTTTCCCCAATGAAATGTCAAGAGGCACCCTGACAGGAAGGCTGACGGTTGCTATACTTGACGACACTTTTATAGCCTTTGATAACAGTTTATCATTAATGAGCTGTCACGAGAAGGTCTGAATACTGCTCAGCATCCTATCTCTCTACACACTAGGAAAAAAATTTTTTAAAGCTTTATTTATTAGAGAGAGAGAAAGAGAGAACACTATTGCCACAGTGGAGGGGATGGGCAGAGGAAGAGGGAGAAAATCTCAGGCAGACTCCCCACTGAGCATGGAGCCCGAGGTAGGGCCTGATCCCAGGACCTAGGAAGTCATGATCTGAGCTGAAATTGGAAGTGGGTCACTTAAGTAGAGGCACCTAGTGCCTTAACCTAGAGGCACCCCAGGAAAATTGCTTAAATGGTATTTCTATGTTTTGATCTTTTCTCTGTGCCTAAGCAAATATATGACTTGGGGGAACCCCTTAAGTGGGGGGTAGGGATGTGATGAGAAAAGATTTGGCAACTAATATTTAATGAGTACTAAACGCTTTATAAGAAGCATCTCCTTGGAACTTTATATAATTTCCTTATTGTGTATTGACCTTGGACGAGTACAGTACAGCTCCTTCTGGAAGAGAAGTCTTTCCTTAATAAATTGACAACACACAGGGAATCCAGAACAACCTTTACTTCAAGATCAACTTTCCAAAAAAAAAAAAAAAAAAAAGGATCAACTTGCTTATTGATGGGGTAACAAATTTAAGTACATTCTTCTTGGATGTTCAATGAAAATATACCTTCCTTATTTTCAGTAATGATCTTATCTTTCTAAGTCTGCATCCTGATGGGTAGTATGGAAAGGGGGCAAAAGTAAACAATATAACATGCCAATTAAAAATATCTTAGTTTCCTACAGTGCAAACAGTTTCTTTTAGCTTAAAATAATTTTTCCAAGTAAATATTTAATTCAAAATTCAACCTTCAGTCAGAATGGTTTATTTCCTTTTCTCCTTTTCTTGAGGTGACTTTTGTGCAGAAGAGAAAACTGATATATGGAATATGGTGGGACTTGGGGTTGGGGTGTAGAATCAGTCTTATCTCATGCTCATATGGGTGCTGGTCTCTGCAGTTGGGCATTTACTCTCATCTGTGAATATGTACATTGCCTTTTTGTTGAGAATCTAGATCTTGCCCTTGGCATTACTGTTAGAAGTCTGTGGCATTGTCAGGGCTCAGTGGCAATCCTTGTGTTGAAATGATCCCCCATCACGGTTTTCTGACATGATTCCCCCAAACACATGCACATACACGCAAGAACTAACTCTGATTCCTATGCACATACACACAAGAACTAACTCTGATTCCTTCTGGGGCCCTGGCTGGGGAAGTTCACTTTTTTGCCCCTCCCCTCTAAAATGCTGATCCTCCCTTAGCAGGTTGTCTGGTTCTACACCTCATGTTGGAGGCATGCAGAAAGTTGAGACATATATCCTGCATCCGAGGAGCCAGGAACATTCTCAGATTGACCTATTTGGTGTACTCCTCCACTGCTGCTCTGAAATCCCTTGATCTCCTTGGAGTTCCTGAGCCACCTTGAACAATCATGTCTTGCTAGGTCTCCAGTGGGGATCAGGAAAGTATTTGGTCCTCTCCTCACCTATCACTTCTCTATCCTCGGGGAACTTGTCGCTCAGAAGTATGGTCAGGACACATATATTTGACTTCTGCTTCCATTACTCTTTTCTTCCTTTATTTCTCCCCACACCTGTGTCAGAGGGAAAGATTTTTCTCCTCTAAGGAATGCAGGAATGCCCCCTGTGCTCCTAGTTTATTAAAATCTCAGTTTGATAATTCAAATTCAAAGGCTATGGGTGCTTCAGGACAATAAGAAACGTGGAATTAATAAAGATAAAACTATATTAATATAATATTCCTGGGTGCCTGGGTGGTTCAGTTGGTTAAGTGTCTGACCCTTGATTTTGGCTCAGGTAATGATCTCAGGGTTGTGAGATGGGGCCCTGTGCATCAGACTCCATGTTGAGCTGCTGAGCGTGGAGTCTCCTAAAGATTCTCCCTCTCCCTCTGCCCCTCTAAAAAAAAAAAAGTCTAATATTCCCAAAGTATTTGTTATATCTACTATTTTTCACATAATGCCCATCTTTCAGGAGGAACCAGGTATCTCTTCTGTCCTCTGTTCAGCTCATCACACCTGCCCCCACTGAACAGGTTGGACCTTCATTTTCAACTCCCTGAGTTTCCATTGAGGAAATTCTCCTAGCTTCCCTCCCCATGGGCTCTTTTAGTCTTTGTGCTCCATATGCATCCCAGCTGTGATCTAGCATACAGTTTCTTCTTGGTCTTTGGCCTGGGTCACCAGTCATTCTGTTCCATTCTGTTCTTCCATGTTTACAGTTGACTGGGCCTGTGGACCATATGGGTGGAGGGGATGGAGGAATGAAGCCACATGTCTGACTGTAGGACTAAGCAACAACATGACAATTAGATTGTGATCACTAAGCTAAAGGTATGTGAAATATTTTGCTAAAAGACCCTGTTTGAGTCTTCTTGAGAGACCCTTCTCAGTTCGCCTAGCTTGATACAGAGTTGGCCCTAACTTGGGGACTGGGTATGTGCTATGTCCTAAGGAATGAGAGAAGGAAACATTAATCTGTCAAATTCAGGTAGGCATAGACCTGGTCAGAGCTGGACAATTCATAAAGAACCAGTGCAGATGAAATCAATGTATGTCTGATGTCAAATTACGCTCTCTTTTTACTAGACCATACTCCTTCCACCATTTCTCCCTTTCTGAAATGACATGGTTGCAAATGGAAGAATGTGGAGGTCTCCTGATGCTCTGACATTCTGAAATTCTCTACATAGAGATAAGCAGAAGGGGAGGCAGTATCTTTCTACTTCAGAATCTTTTCCATGTCCCAATTAAGCAAAGCAATATCTCTTAATACTCAAAAAGAGCAGGGAAAATGTTTCTGACTGGG
>JAQQSY010004675.1:0-12164 GCA_028646535.1 Procyon lotor
TGAAATATAATTTCTAAAGAGATTGATTTAACATGCAGAGGTGAAGTATTTAACACAGTTTGCTTGAGATTTTTATTGAATCCATGTTTAAAACTGAAACCTTTATCAGAGTCAACACCAAAGATGGATATATTTATCCCAGATTTTCAGTGTAGCCAATGAAAATAGAAATTGCTTCCTATACTTACTGATTACCCCTTTAGATTATGAGAGGCTGCATTTACAGTAACTAGGGAAGACATAGAGATATAGTTGTTGGATTTACCAAAATTTGTGAAAGGCAAAGATACTATTTATGGCTTCTACACTTATACTGTCAGCAGAAATATGCAAACTTGCAAATCCCACATCTAAGCTCGATTCTTAGTAATTTATATCTTTATATGTTAATAGCATAGTAGTGCTGTGGATTTAGTCCAACAAATCAAGTGTTTCATTATGTTTCACTCTTGCTACTCTTGGATGGAGTTGGCTTACGTTAATGAGGTTTTGGGAACAAGATTATCACAGTGCCTTAGAAACTGTTCTCAAAGTACTGGCTGAACCACTGAGTTTTTTGTCTTGAGAACATGTCATAAAATTATGAAAGTGATTACTGTAAATTACTGCGGACTGTCATAAAGAATGTGGCATATTGGGATGTTGGAACAAAACTGAAAGCAAAACAAATGTCAAGGTTTCTAAGGAAGCACTGAAGTAGATAAATTTTTCTGGCTTGAAGTGAAAGGATACGAGGATTGGGAGAGGTCCTTGTAATAGACATGTGGTATGTTTGTGGAAATTTATCCTAAGGAAATATCTCAAAAAGCAAGAGAAAAAAAACCACGACATTCATTTAAATCTTTCTTGTAGCTTTATTTATTAACAAAAACGTAATACTCTCTATTAAATCTTAAACTAAGTTCATAACTAACTGCCTATAGCATCTGACCTTTATCTGAATGTTCTCTAGGCACCTAATGTTCCCTAATAGTCTAGCCAATGATGTTTAAGAATGAACATTCAATAGTGAATATGCCACTGCCCACTGCTCCTAGCCATTAGTCACTGGCCAAATGGACTCAGATCTGCTTTACAGTGCTAACTCATTTCCACACACCCCCTTAGTGTTCTGGTTTGTTGCTTCTCTATATTTTTTCCCACCCTTTTACAGTAACCTCCTAAACTGCCTCCCTGCCTTCAGGATTCCAACCCTCTCCATGCCCCCCTTTCTAACCTCAATTTCAGCTATCTACATGTTACCAGAAGTTCTTAGATCCCTATCATTACACCGATTCTAAACTCTATGTGCCTGCAAAATAAACTCCAAACTCCTTAGCACTGGGATATTGGAATAAATATCTCAATGAGCTCTACCATTCCTCATTCCACAACCTAGCACTCATTTACCCTTTTACCTGTATGGTTCCATGCATCCAGATGCTGAACCCATTGAATGTACCTACCATTAGAACGTCACCCCCATAACATTTCCTTAAAGGTCCATCTTTTCCTTTTCTTATATTCCATTTCTGAGGCAATCCTGTCAGCTTTTTTTCTTATGTACACTCTTAGGATTATGCATTTTGTCTTGAACTATAGCTCATTGTTTATACATCCCTATCTTCCTTAGTAGATTATAAGCTTATTGAAGCCAGTAAATGTATATTTTTTATCTATGACCTTATGCCTACTTCTTGCCCCTGTAATATCAGCCTTTCCTTATGACAAATCTTAAAGTCTGTTTGTTGTATCATTAAACAAAATATTTTATTAACTAATATGTAATTTGATAGAATTGTAAACATAGCTTTATATAACCAATATAAACTAAAGGATTCAAATTGAATATTCACATTGATACTAAAATAAGTGAACTGAGGGTGGTGAGAGTGTCAGCATTTATTATGAACAAGCTATCTGCCTAGCATTGATCTACTGCTGACCTATTGGATAGATTCAGCTGCTGATTCAGATGGAGGTGTTGTGGGTCTACTATGTCCCAGGCTCTGTAATGAGAGCTAGAAAGATGAATAAAATATAGCTCTACCCTCATTAACCTTATAGTATAGTTAGAAAGCAAGAAAAGTACCAATCTTTAAAAAATATTTATTTATTTATTTATTTATTTATTTATTTATTTATTTGAGAGAGAGAGAGAGAGAGAGAGGGAGGGAGAGCATGTGTGCAAGTGAACAGGGTGAGGGGCAGAGGGAGAGAAAATCCTGAAGCAGACTCTCCACTGAGTGTAGAGCCTGATGCAGGGCTCAATCTCAGGACCCTGGGATCATAACCTTAGCCAAGAATCAAGAGTCAGGCGCTTAACTGACTGAGCCACCCAGGTTCCCGCAAAGTACCAATTTTAATATTATACAACAGGTACCATAATGGCAGAAGGCAGAGGGTGCTTGGGACACATAGGATGGAGGAACGTTAAGGAAGGCTTATTCAGGGGAGACTGCCTATTCCTAGTAGGGGCAACCACTGGAGCTTCAAAAGAGGACGTTGTACTTGGGTTTTACGAAGAGTTAAATAAATATGGTTTGATAAAAAATAGAGTTTGTTTGTGTTGGTAGAAGTTGCAGAAGTTGGTGATGAAAGGAAGAGGCTTGAAGTAAAACTTAAACGGCTAGGAAATAGGGTGATAGTACATCTTGTATTGATCCAAGATCTTGAATTCTCTTCAGAAGAAAATAGGAAGGCAGTGAAGTTTTTGATTAGCTAAATGGACAATTAGAATATCTAGAAAGTACATTCTAGGCACTTTACATATATCATCTCATTTAATTTTCTCCTTACCAGATAGGTGGTATTTATCCCTGGTTTACTGAGGAGGAAAGTGAGCCATCTCTTCTTTCCATTCCTCTGAGAGCTGTCTCTTATCATTTGTCTTTCTTTATCTAGACTGTCTCTTCAAAGAGAATTTCTCTGACATCGCTGTCTACATTTTTTCTTCCATGGGAGAAAAATAGGAACAGGAGTGCTGGAGAGAAAGGGGGAATGGGATTTTAAGTATGTTCACCAGGGAAAGCCTCATTTTAAGATGCTGGCCAGAGAAAACTAATTTGGGAAACTAATGATGGTGAGGGAGTAGGTCGTGAAGATGTCTTGTAGAGGAGCATCCCAGGCAACGCTATCAGCTAGTGTACAGGCCCAAGGCAGGGTCATGTTTGCTTGTTTAGGAACAGCAACGAAAATGGAGCCGGAGCTTATCCCACCTTCCTTTAGTTGAATACCTGTAGAGAGTGGGTATGTAATAAATATTTGCTGGATAAATAGATGGGTAAATGAAGAAAGCTCATGAATCAGGTTCTCAACTGGTTTGCTCTATCCCAAGTCCTTTTCGTTATATTACCCTGCTTCTCAATACTTAATTCCTAATTGGCTGAGATCATTTAAACAATGCTCAAGTAGAATCTTAATGAATGAGTATCCATTAAGGATTCAGTACAAACCCATCTATAGTTTGCATGTAGATGTGTGTGCCATCTCTGCGGACAAATACCCTTTCATGTGTCTTTATGAGAAGCAACAGTGACACACAGTGGTTGATTGAGTAAATCAGACATGTACTCCCTCCAGATATCCCAGAAGGTATAGCAGGTAATTCTCAGACTTTCTTTCTTTGGAAAGTTGGTTGTCTTGTTAATTCAGGCAGGTATTAACTACCCAATATATTCAGTACATCCCTCGTTGTAAGCTGTCAGATTGTGACACAACATCACATAATGTGACGTTACATGATACATAATGCCTGAATTAAATAAAAAAAAAATCCAGACACTTCTTTCAGGGAAATAGTAGGTAGGTAATCTGAATATTTGGGGTAATTGGCTCTAGGAAGAGAGAGGCATCATTATTTCAGGCTCCCTAGTGAGCGTTAATTAGCCATATTGCTTCATTGTGTGACAAAGAGAACACTGCTAGTAGTGCTAAATCTGTAATGACATCCTGGCTTTAGGAGCACAAGTATTTTAAACTACCTTGACTGACTGACATGCAGGTAATTCTATTCAGAGCCTAGCAGTGAATCAGGCAGTTGCCACGGTCTCTTCTCCAAGGGGCACACATTTGTTGTTGTGACTCAGAGGTTTCCTTTTCTTTGTCTCACTGCATCCCTGGATCCCCACAATCCTCTAACTGGGGAAAATCAGTAAATATTTGCAACAGCAGGCCTGTGTTCTCTCTGGGCTTTGAGAACAATACATCTGTGTTTCTGAAGCATCAAGTTCTGCAGAAAGAGATTCAACAGCTCTTAACATTTAAAGATGAGCCGTGATAGCTAGGAAGGGCTTTCTGGGACTCTGTGATTCATATTAATACTTTTTTGCAGATTTGGCAGGAAGGCAAGTTGCCGAGCAGGACAATTCTTAGAAGCTTTTCTGGGACCACTGTTCAACATTTTTATTTTTTGTATTAATAATAGTAACACCAGAAATAGTATAAGTGATAAAGCACCAGCATAGAGAGAGATTTTGCTGTCTTACCTTGAGCAGTGGATGAATTGTCCTGCATATAGGGAGGTGATGATTCTTCTTTCTAGGAATTTTTTTTTATTTTCTATATTTTATTGAGTTGAGATGTTGGATTTTCCCAACCATCCTGTCAGTCATGTCCTTGGAGACCAAGGATACACAGAAGAGAGATGAACACTACTGTGGACAGTCTGAATCCAAGAGTCAGAGAGAAGCTGATGGGTTTTTACCATTTGCCACCTCAACCTCTGAGAACACTAGGAACTGGAACTTGAGAGTCTCAAGTCTGTGTTTTATGACAGAGCTCTTGAGATGCTTAACTGAAAACACCATTTATTAACAATTGCTGAAAGAAGGTACCTCTCAATGAATTCTTGCATCTTATTAAATGTGAACTTCTTTCAGGGAGTTTATAAGGGTCTGTCTGAATTGTGGATCCAAAAATTGAACTTGAGTATGAAACTGAGACTGGTATAATTTAGGCATGAATCCAGTGTGGGTAAAAGAGGGAAGATGAAGAAACTCAAAAGGAAGCAAGAATTGTAGCCTCATGTGGAGACAGGAAACTCCAGGACTGACTTCTAGCCCTAAAACACATATTTGGTGAGGGGCAGCACCAATACTTAGTAAGAATCTTTTTCTTTAGTAATATTTCCATCTCCTTTCCATTATTTTCCCCTCTGCTTAAAATAATGATAACAATAATGTATTTATATAGAATTTTATGGCTAAATAAAAGCATTATTAGCTCACTTGCTCCTAATTTTATCAACATGAAGTATTTATTAACTCCCCCTCTTCCTGACAGATCATTTGCTAAACATCTTCCTAGTCTTCACAGAGTTCGATTCATTCTTTTCCTATTTTACTGACTCCGCTCACTGTTTTTCTGAATCAAAACAAGAACATCGAAATAAAGCTAATAAGTTCTTATCTGACATTATCTCTTCAATAGTTTGTAAATATAAAAACTATGACAGTAATTTTTTGTAGGTACAAGAAAGAGGAAGGAAGATGAAAGGAGATGGTATGGGAAAGAGAGCTTTCCTCTCCAGATGAGAAAGTATTAGACCAAGTCTGGAGTGTATGTGAAGTGAAGGACACTTGTATAGTGGACTGGTACTTTCATCTCCTCTGGCCAAAGTGGCAAAACCAGCAAGTACTCTGGGTTATAGTATGGTAGGAGTTTCTAATTAGTTTTTCCTGATTCCAAGGATTATAATTTTCTTTATTTGTGAAAGTTAAGAATTCCACATTCAAAAGACTTGTTGATAATGAAATTAAATGGAAATGTTCCACTGATAATATATTTGATTGGTTGATATAGGCACAAACTGTTGTTGTTTGTTAGGATTCTTGGTAAGGGATTCTCAAAGAGGTAGGTAAAAATGATAATAATTTGACTCTTGCTGAATCCTCTTATATAGAGGCCTTGGATTTTTCCCAAATGAATGGGAAAACCTCAAAACCATGTCAATCACAAAGTTTGGAGATTGTAGCTGTTTTTTAATTTATTTAACATAATTAATTTATTTCTGGCCAGTAGACCTTGTTTTGCATAGTGAAAATAGAAATGAATTACTTACATCTACTGTAACATTTTAGAGCTTGATGAGAATGTAGAAATAATGGAGATTTTCATAGTTGAAGAACCTGATGTCCAGACAGGTCAAATGACTTGCTCAAACTAATTATGGAACTAATTTGGGATAAAATAGAAGGTGGAACCTCATTCTTAGTCTAGTCAAATTGTTTTCCTGATAAAGCATTTAGCCTAACTCATTTCTTTAAAAATTCCCATTGGCCAGAGACATCACTAGTGAACCAAAACATTCTTTTTTTTTTTTTTTTTTAAGATTTATTTATTTATTTTTACAGAGAGAGAGAGAGAGAGAGAGAGAGAGAATGAGAGAGTGTAAGCAGGCGGAAGGGGAGAGGGAGAGGAAGAGAATCTCCAGCAGACTCCCCGTTGAGCAGGGAGCCTGACCTGGGTCATGACGATCTCATGACTCTAAGATCATGACCTGAGCCCAAATCAACAGTGGGATGCTTAACCGACTGAGCCACCAGGAGCCCTGAACCAAAACATACGAAGATGCCTTTGCTTTCTTCTTTCTGGCATGTCTTTTCATAGAGTGTTGGAGTCTCAGCCCCCAGTGTTGTGGGCTCCCATCTCTTTGAGGCACGCCCTCTAGGTGCATGGGCTGTTCTGGGCTGGAGTGTTACCTCATCAGCCTCTTGGAGTTCCCAATCCTGAGGCCGTCTGTTAGTTTGGCTTTACATGTGTGGTGTCTCTGGCTTCAATCTCTAAAGTAGGGCTAGAAATAAATTCACTTTTAAGGGTAATGAGAGACAGTAAACTTTGCTAAAATATTTCTCCATAGTACTTTGATTTGAAGATTTTATTGAGAATTAATATTTTTTATGTTCAATTAGATAACATCTAGTATATCACTAGTTTTTGATGTAGTGTTCGAGAAAGACAATGCAAAGACTTGAAAGGGAAGATAAATGAAAAGCCAGAAGGAAATGAAAACAGAACTGGAATTAAAAGTCTGTGTTGACAGATCTCAATTATAGTTCAATGATCAGATAAAAGAATTAAATCAGAAGCCCAAGAACTACCTTATATTGGTACTCAGCACATTATAGAGTTCTTTTGCATGCATTATATTATTTGATCCTTACAACAGCTCTGTAGGACAGAAATGATTATAAATAATTTAAAAATTAATTTAAAAAACCCCTAAGATTCAAATATGTGTGGTGGTTTGCCCATATTCACAAGCTTGTAAGTGGCAGAAAGAACCCAAACCACAAGTTTTTGGCTGCAGATTGTGTGCTCTACTAACCATGCCATCTTACTTTACAGTCATTTCAAATGACTCTGGTACAGTATGGAATTCAGTTGGTTAGAGTTTTATAGCCTTTAGGCAGAAGTTATAGTTTCGAGTTTTGTGTGTCTCAGTAGCTACTTAGAGTGAAAACCACAGTCATTTACAACACACTTGAGTGCTGTTTAGTTTTGAGGCGAACAAGGTATCTGTGTGTATGGTATGAATCCATCACCTTTACTGGAACAAGAATGTATGATCTCCATCTTATTGGTAGAGGGTTAAACCATCTTTGCATATAAAGGATGGTATATTTTTATTATTTTATTATGGTACTTCCTATTGCTCCAATATTTGGATTTGTAAAAGTTGCAGTATAGCCTCAATACCCACGGTTTAAGTCCCTGCTACAAGGTTAAGTGGAGGCACTTTGAGATATGGTTCCAAATATCATCCAAAGCATAGAGTTTTATATTTTCCAAAATAAGGTAATTTTTTAAAAGTTATCATGGATATTGGTAAAGGTCCTATGAGAATCTGGAACAAGAAAAAAATCCCTTCTTAGATAAGTGTTTTAGGCCTCATGTATTTAATAAGGCCATTTGTTTGAACTGATGGAGTAGAAACAACATTTTTTTTTTAATTTTATTTATTTATTTGACAGAGAGAGATCACAAGTAGGCAGAGAGGCAGGCAGAGAGAGGGGGGAAACAGGCTCCCTGCTGAGCAGAGATGATATGATATCAATATCATGCAGGGCTCAATCCCAGGACCCTTAGATCATGACCTGAGCTGAAGGCAAAGGCTTTAACCCACTGAGCCACCCATGCGCCCCTAGAAACAACATTTTGATCTTCAGATTCAGAATATACCCTGTAATCCTCAGGCTTGATTAGTTTTTTCAAGGGAAGGCTGGGGGGCATGATCACATTTGTCTGGCAGTGTATAATTTCTGGGGAACACATGTTTACATTTTGCTAAATTACACAGCTCTACAATAGTTATCAGAGGACTGAAGATATATTCATATTGAACTGTAGGCACCACATGTTGATAATGAGCCCATTTCGTGCCTTGGATTGTGAGAAGACTGTGAAAATGCCTTATTCTGTGTTTTTTTTTTTTTTCTGACAGTACTGATATACTGCTTCAGGCAGTCTAAAAATAATAGCATGAGGTTAACTGACAATTGCAAGTGTATTTACACTGATATTCTGATATTAGCTTGTTGCCTAGAAATACTACTGGAGGTTATACAGTATGCATCCATATTTTCTTTATTAGAGAGGAAAAACTGGCAGAAAAGACAAATTAGAAATACTACTGGAGGTTATATAGTATGCATCCATATTTTCTTTATTAGAGAGGAAAAACTGGCAGGAAAGACAAAGAATGTTTTCTTTATAATGATCAAAGAGATATTTGTGGCTATTTTGATAATCTGCCACAGTGATCTGCTTTTTTCCTAAATCTGTGTTCTGTGAACTGAAAGGAGGAGAAGCCATCTGAGAAAGGTGTATCACATGCGCCCTTCTCCTCTCTCTCTCTCACACACATACACATGCACACACATGTACATGTGCACACACACCAAACCATTTGAAACTCATGATTTGGAGACCTAAATCTGTAAGGATGATCAGAAGCCTCATGCCTCTGTGACTTTGGATCTCATCCTCAAGATCCACTTCCCACCCTTCTCTCTATTGACTGCATTAACAGGCTCTCTTGCTTCTATTTGGGTTCCACCAGTGGAAGGGACTAACAGGGTTGGAGTGACTTTGAGATATATGTTTCCCCAGCAATGTCCCTAGAGGGCTCTAGGTTTGTTCTTCTAACAAAGGCTGCAGCTCCTATCAGGAGCCCTTCCCTAAAACTACAATTCTTTCTAGGTTGCAGGTAGATCTCCCTTTCCCTTGCACACTGGACAAGAGGAGGTAATGGCCTCCTGCTGCTGCCAGACCCGAGTGCATAGGCTGCCCTATCATTTCTCTTCACTCTGATTACATTCTTTAAGTAATTATTTTGTTGAACTCTTTTTTCATTTACCATGTTTGAGTGTACTTTCTGTTTTCTGGGAGGACCCTGAACTGAAACAGACGCTGTATACAGGCACTGTGATAAGACACTGGGGTTGTAAGGCAAACAAAACCCAGTCATCCCCTCAAGGAAATCATCACAATTAAGATGGAGTTATACACAGACTGATGGCAAAGTGCAGAAAAAGATGTCTAAACCAAGCTGGGAGTAGTGCTAAAGGAAGAATTTTTTAGAAGAGATGATGCTTGATGTGAAACCTATTATTGAAAAATTCACACATATATAAAAATAGAAATAAATATTGTATTTAACTTTTAAGTAAATCACTCAGTTTCAACCATCATCAATTCTATCAATGAATGGCCAACTTTGCTTACTTCATCTACCTCCCTACCCCCTCCTCAGAATTATTTTGACATAATTTCTGGACAATATATAATTTCATCTCTAAATATTTTAGCATGTTATTTCCAAAACACAAGCACAGTATCATCATCCACTGAAAAAAAAAAAAAAAAAGAAAAAGAAAATCAACTATAACACCTCAATATCATCAAATAGTGTTCAAAATTATCTAATTATACTATAAATGTTCTTTTCTTTTGTTTCCAGTTTATTTATTTGAATTAGGATCAAATAAGGTTCATAATATTGGTCTCTTCCAATTATAGGTTCTCTCTCTTTCTCTCTCTCTCTCTCTATACACACACACACACACACAAACATGTTTCCCCCATTATAATATATATAATATATATTCACATACACACATATTTCCCTCATTATATATATGTATATCTCCTTCCTTATATAAAATATATATTTTATATATATATATATATAATACATATATATATATATATGTATTCCCCCTTACAATTTCTTTGTTGGAAAAACCAGGTTATTTGACCTAGAGAATTGTCCTCAGTTTGGATTTTGTTGATTGCATCTTATATTATTATTTAACATGTTCCTATTTTCTATAACTTGATAGTTACAACTAGAGCTTAATCTGACTCATATTCAGTTTTAATTTTTATTTTTTTGGTCAGAGGGGAAGATGACTTCGGAGGTGGCAATAGGTAATTTTGTCAGAAGGAATGTAATGTCTGGCTGAATCTCATTTTTGATGTTATGAGCTATGATAATCATGGCCCTAGGTCACTGGTTCTCAAACTTCATGTTCGTCAACATCACTTGGAGGCTTGTTCAAATCCTGACTGCTGAGCCCAGTCCCAGAGTTTTTAATTCAGTAGGTCTAAGGTGAGGCATAGAGTTTGCATTCAACAAGTTCCCAGGTACCGCTGGCCCAGTGGCCACTTCTTGAGAACTGCTCCAGTTAGCTCATTAATTCATTAGGGGTTCAAGTCTCATCTTGAACGTCTCATCCGAGACCTAGAATCAGCTATTTCTTCAAGGATCCCTTGTTCTTTTTAGTGAGGTCGTCTATTTAGAACCCACGTTCTGAAGGCTAGAGGCACTCATTGTGGTGAGGCTTTGTTTCTAGACATTTTGGAGGATAAAGTTAAGAAACATACATATTTAAAACCAAATCATAAGTTCACATTGATACTTCCAATTAAAATTCAAGACAACGGGGTTTTTCTTAAACCTTATCCATGTCACATACAGTAGTATCTCCTTTCTCTCACTGTGAAAAATCCCTGCTTTAAATAATACTAACGTAATAATTTTCATTTGCTTATCCCATACTTATAACAAAACAGTCTTTTTAAAGTTAAACAATACCAACATGTCTATTAACAATATGATTTCCAGAAGAGTTTAGCTTTTTGTTGTTTTGTTTTCATTTTTTGGTCATTTTTCTTTGCTATACTTTTTTAATCCTTAGCTCATATCCCACCAGGAATGTATAGTCAAATTACTATTTAAAAGTCGCTTGAACTAGTTCTTTTCTGTGTAGTTTTGCCTCCTGCTTGTTAAACAGATGGATTTTTAAAGTTTGTATTTTAGTAAATAGGTTCTTTATCTGTTTTGTCGGCATTTTTTGTCTGTTTCCATTATCTGAGGGATTTATTTTACTCTTTATGCTCTCATTTTTATACTTATTTTATGTGGGATTATGTAGTGAACTTTGGTTGCTGTCCATTCTAAAGCAAAATGGCTTTTCCTGTACTTTTAGAAGTTTATATCAGAATAGCTACCAGTCTTGCTCCTTCAATGAAGAAAAGAAGTGGCCTTAAATTTTCTTAGACATTCTTGCTGTGCTACTTTTCCCAATTTTCTCTTCTCTTTTCTTTCCTTTGTCCACATGGTCTATTGTGCTCGCTTTGATTTATAAAATCTTTAGTGCTAAGCTCTGTGTTGTAAGGGTTGTTTTGATTGTTAGTTTTATGAGTTTATAGGTTCCAGACTCCACAACTCTCTAGGACCATCAGATCATACTTTGGACCTCTTGTACTCATCCTTAATTTGGAACTTTTAAAATCCTATCCTGTTTTCTCCTGTTGCTCTTAGAAAGGCCCACTGTGTTTTCCAGTGAGTATGTGAAAGTTGGGGGTTTCTAGCTTACAGAGTTATTACTAGTCCCTTTGCCTTTCCTCCAATTTATCTCTATGTAGTTTTAGATACTAAATGGGTGTTCTCGATTTTGGTGATTTATCCTCTCCCAATCATACTTTGGGTTTGTGTGTGTATCTTGTGACCTTGTGTTACTGTATATAAAGTCTATGGGGTTTTCTTTTTTCTACTTATTGCTCTGACTGCTTTAGTGGGATGATTCCGAGAGTCACTGGATCTTCCAGAACACTCCTTGAACTGGATATTGGCACGTTGACTAGGTGTGTAGGGGAGAGGGCTGGGAGGGAGAGAGCAG
>JAQQSY010004676.1:0-12163 GCA_028646535.1 Procyon lotor
AATAGTATGGAGGTTCCTCATAAAGTTGAAAATAGAGCTACCCTATGACCCAGCAATCGCACTACTGGGTATTTACCCTAAAGATAAAAGCGTCGTGATCCAAAGGGTCACATGCACCCGAACGTTTATAGCAGCAATGTCCACAATAGCCAAACTAGGGAAAGACCCTAGATGCCCATCAACAGATGAATGGATAAAGAAGAGGTGGTATATATATACAGTGGAATACTATGCAGCCATCAAGAGAAACGAAATCTGGCCATTTGCAACGACATGGATGGAACTGGAGGGTATTATGCTAAGTGAACTAAGTCAGTCAGAGAAAGACAGTTATCACATGATCTCTCATATGAAGAATTTGAGAGGCAGGGGGCTGGGGGGGGTGGGGGAGAGAAATAAAACAAAATGGGATGGGGAAGGAGACAAACCATAAGAGACTCCTAAACTCACAAAATGAACTAAGGGTGGCTGGGAGGTGGGGGGTTAGGGATAGGGTGGCTTGGCTGTGGACATTGGGGAGGGTATGTGCTATGGTAAGTGCTGTGAAATGTGTAAGACTGACAATTCACAGACATGTACCCTGGGGCAAATAATACGTTATATGTTAATAAAAAAATTAAAAAATATGTTATAAATTCTATGGCCAATCTATACTTAGATTCTCTTTATTCTTTCAGTATCATAATTTGATTATATCAGTATTCAGTGTTTGTAGTATAATGTTTATATAAGTGCCCATTGATATTTAAATTACATAATTGATTCTCCCTTCTTAATCAACTTTTTATTTTTAAGTGAATATTGTTTTTTGTGTATTCTTACTCATTGTAAATATTTTCATGTAATTGTTCTATTAATTTTTATTATGAACCCATATATGTTTGATCTCAAGTAATTGAATTCCTGGTCCTTAGTTGAGAATTCTGTCTTTTGCAGGTGTTTTAGGCTTGCTTCTCTTGGGAGCAGGGAGTGTGAACTGTCCTGGCACTATACTGGCACACATTCAGGGTCTCTGTTTGTACCGTAATTGTCTAATAACTAGTTATTTTTATTTGGTGCCACCCCACGACTTGCCATTCTGATTGAAAATCCTATATAATGACCTTTGTCATTGAGACAAGTTTGACATTTAGGAAGGCTTCCCATTAGGACACGTGGGTGACTTAGTCAATTAAGCATGTACCTTCGGCTCAGGTCATGATCCCAGGGTCCTGGGATCGAGCCTGGCATCAGGCTCCCTGCTCAGTGGGGAGTCTGCTTCTCCTTCTGCCAGCCGCTCCCCCTGTTTGTGTGCTTTCTCTCTCTCCCTGACCAATAAATGAATTCTTTTACCCAAAATAAAACAATGCTTCCTGTGTAAAAATTGTTTTTTTTTACAAAAAAGTTTTAGTCTTTGGAAATTTTCTTACTTTCTGTAAACCATATTGTAAGTATTGTAATACAATATTGTGTTTATAAGTATTAACTTATAAGTATTATATAAGTATATAATATATATAATATATATTTATATTAATTATATAATATATAATACTTATATAAGTATTATATAAGTATTACTTATAATACTTATAAGTATTACAATTGTATTACAATTGTAAGTATTGTTTATATTCTAAGTATTAAGCTATGTGGATGATCTAGTTGTGGTTTTTGTTTTTTGTTTTGTTTTTTTCTGATTTTTTCTAGTCGTGTTTTCCTGGTTAGGGTTAGGGTTAGTTTATACACTAGTGCTGGAGATAAAGTTCCTAGCCCACATTTGTCATCGTGGAGGAACTCTAGGCATCCCTTGGTGTATACTATTTAGACCTGGGGAATTCCTTGTTTTACTTTTGATAACTTCTCTGTTATTTGGATAATAATATCTATTATCTCTTTTCTGTAATACCTGTTATTTGGGTCCTATATCTACTGGATTGTCTTATTGTATTTCACTTCCTTTATTTTTTTCTTTTTATTTCCCAAGTCTTCTGCTGATGTTTTTATACATGTTATTTTGTTTTCAGTTCTCAGAAGTTTTTTTTTTATTGTTCTTTGAGTCTTTTCTTCTTTTTTTTAATAGTATTTCATACTTATTTTATAGATGTTATATCTTACTTGTTTAAAGATACTAATGTTGCTATTTTTTTATTCTTTTTTTAAAGATTTATTTATTTATTTATTTATTTATTTATTTATTTATTTGACAGAGAGGAGAGAGATCACAAGTAGGCAGAGAGGCAGGCAGAGAGAGGGGGAAGCAGGGTCCCTGCTGAGCAGAGAGCCCGATGCGGGGCTCGATCCCAGGACCCTGAGATCATGACCCGAGCCGAAGGCAGAGGTTTTAACCCACTGAGCCACCCAGGCGCCCCGCTACTTTTTTATTCTTATATAACGTTTCTTCCAAGATTTTTTCCTCTTCATTACTGTGTCCTGGCCTTTTTAAAACATCTTTTTTTAAATGACTGATCCATAGCTATCTCAAGAGTGGGGCACAGAAGTTTAGCTGGAAGTTCTGTGCTGGTGAATGGGCTTGTAGAGGAGGCTTCAGTAGAGTTTTCTGACAAGACTGTTGACTGTCACCACGTTTCCATTTTTAGTGTTTTTAAGCAAGGATAGCTTCATGAGCATGCAATTTGTGCATTTGCATAGGGCCCATTTGATTTCGGGGCACCGTGCTTAGTTTAGTGGTATGCCTATTGCCATCTTGAAGTTCTTAATTTTTGAACAAGTGTTTTAAATTTATATTTTATGCTGGGGCCCACAAATTATATAGTTGATCCTATTTTTTCTTGTAGATTTTATTCCAGTTCGTTTAGAAGGCCCGTTTAGCCTCCCACCCTGTGAGGACAATCCAACTACATAGAGAAAGATTTCTGGGGCTTAATACTTAATACGTAAACTTTCACTAATTCTCCTCTTTTTAGTGATGATTTTGCCCTCATGTATTCCTGGTGTTCCTAGTTCAGATACCTTCTGTATTGCTCTCTCCAGAGAACTGTCCTTTATTCTTCTACTGTAATTGTGTAGTGGTGATCTCAGTCCAGGCTTGCTATAATTCTGCAGGTAAAACATTCTTAAAATCCTCCTGGATGTTCTGTGTAAGTTGAAGGGATTCATGCCATTGGGTTTCCCACAGATCTTCCTGCATAATTCTATTTTTCTGGCTTCTGTGCAGATATTTGATTGGGTTCATGACTCACAAATGTGATTTCTTGAGCAAACATTGTCTAGTCACACCATTGACCTTCATTCAGAGCATTTTCATATGTGTGGATTTTCTAATTCTAGCATTGTTTGTAACTTGGGTAGACTGAGAACCTCCCAAATTACCAAATGTTGGTTCCTTTTTGCTTAACATATCCTTTCTCAATTTATCTCTTTCCTTTCCTCTTGCATTTTATCATGTG
The DNA here is from genome assembly GCA_028646535.1 of Procyon lotor. Lineage (NCBI taxonomy): Eukaryota > Metazoa > Chordata > Mammalia > Carnivora > Procyonidae > Procyon > Procyon lotor. The sequence continues at coordinate 3,390 of JAQQSY010004676.1, forward strand.
CAGCAAGCAGAAACCAGGCTATACCTTCAACACTTTGCTTAGAAATCTCTTCAGGTAAATATGAAAGTTTGACTTTCCACCCAATAATAGAACACCATGCAGCCAAGTTTTCTATCACTTTAGAACAAAGATCACCTATCTTCTAGTTTCCAGTAACATGTATCTCATTTTCTTCTGAGACATCACTGGAAGCATCTTTAGCATTCCTATTTCTACCAAGATGCTGTTCATGATGATACATGTTTTCTAAACTGGCAACTTTTTCCACCTTACTCTTCACTTCCTTCTGAGCCCTTACCAGTATCATGCTTCACATCCATATTTCTACCAACCACCTCTTCAAAACAAATTAGGTGGTTCTTATCTTGCACTCTAAAATTTTTCCAGCCTCTATCCACTATCCAATTTCTAAGGTACTTCCACATTTTTAGGTATTTATTTGAGTACCATCCCCCTATTCTCGGCACCAAAAATTAGTGTCCTAAAGCTGCTATAACAAAGTTCCACAAACTTAGCGGCCTAGAACAGCAGAGATTATTCTCTCAGAGCTGTGCAAGGGAAGCCTAAAATCAGCATGGCGGCAGGGCTGTGTTTCCTCCATAGGTTCCGGGGGAGAATTTTCCTGTGCCTCTTCTTGCTTCTGCTGGCACCTGCTGATCTTTGGCTTGTGGCCAGCATGACCCCATTTCTGCTGCCTCCTCATATGGCCTCCTCTGCTGTATCCCTGTGTCTCAAACCTCGCTCTCCTTTCTCATATAAGGAAACTGATCTTACTACTTAGGGTTCACACTAAAATCAGAGATGATCTGATCTTGTGATGCGTAACATATCTTTATGAAGACCCTATTTCCAAAGAACATTCAGGGATTAGGACTTGAGCAGAATCTTCAACTGACCATAAGCACCAAAGATGAATTTCAGTGTATTTAAAAGTGTGATGGCAGATTACAATACTGTGGACAATAAACATACAAAGACAGAATATAAAGACAAATTACCAAAACATACAAAATGTTTTTTCTTGTTAAGCCATTTTTCTTTTCTTGATCAAACTATTAAATATTTGAGAAGCTGTCTTATTAGAAGGGCTCTTTCTTTTATTAGAATTAAAATATGATCAGACTTTGGCGAGTAGGGTTAAAATGGAAAAAGTCATAAGGAAATTAGAAGAATTTTAGAGAGGTTCCTTATCGATGAGTGTGATATTTCTAGATTTATTGTATATATAAGGTGTAAGTCTTTAACTCAGCTGGCTTAAAATTTTTCTTTGGTACTTTCAAAGTAAGGAACCTCAAAGTACTTGTGTTGTACCTGGTACAAGTAGGTGTAGCCGATTTGATGATTGCAGACTATGTACTTGTCTGTTTTTTCCCACCTGCCCTCTTCTCCATCCTTCCTTCCTTTCTTTTTTTCTTTATCTTTTTTCCCCTCCTTTCCATGTCCGTCTTTTCTCCTTGCTTGGCTTGAGTTAGTTTTGATCATCTGCTTCTCAAAGCACTTTGGCTTTGAAGACTTTATCAAAGTTGATGATAAATAGTAATTTCTTTTAAATCTTAATTTCTTTTAAATCTAGTAAATTTAAGTGCAGAGTGGAGTTTATGCCTTTCCTACTGAAGCAAATAATAAGGTGACATTGAAGTAGCAGTTGGAACAGGGCCAGTCCAATCAACAAATTCACCAGGAATTAGCCAGACTTAGTCAGGAGGCCATATTCTCAGGCTGTGCAGAATTTGGCCCTTATTCTTTAACAGATGGTAGTTGGTAGAGGAGATGTTGTGCTAATGGGAAAATGATAATGACAACAATAATGGCACTGTTGTAAACATATCATCCTCTTTTATGAATTTCACTTGAGTAGTTGTTTTCATCTTTAGTGTGACAAATTAGGTGTGACCTGCTTATTTATTCCTCATTTATTTACTACTAATTCCTTTCCTTAAAGTTTTGGTTTAGACATGCACGTGACATCGTTACCTATGGTTTCCTAAGTTAGCATATAGAAAAGTCAATTACATCTATGCTAGTGTGAATAAAGTCTGGGACTCTTTGCATACCTTCATCACTGTGTTTGTTAGGAAACTTCCAGAACGAGTTTTTCTTATCTTGTTTTTGACTGAGAAGATTCAGCAGAGCTGATGAAATCCATGCAGTGTGTTAAGGCAGCCATTAAAGGGATAAGGCCAGAGATGAAAAAAATCCTTTGAAAAATTTTGGAAATCCTTAGCCAAGGTCTATTTTCGTACTGGGTACTGTTTACTCTGGCAAAAGTGCTCTATTTCCATATGTAATATTACTTTATACCTGTAGATTGATTTTTACAGGATTGTATTTTTTTTCTCTTATTTTATATTTGGTTACATATTTGATTTAGTCTGTGAGACTGACTTGGTATGATTTTGAAGGATTTCGTTATGTGTTATTTGTTACTTATTGTATAGAGGGGCTAAGAAATGAGATAGAATGAGGAGATAAGATTAAACATTTTATTCAGTGGGAAAGACTTGTCACACAATGCTGTGTCATGCTGGTGAAACCTATTTTCTTTTAGAAATCAACGAGGCTCGTTGCATCTGACAAATGTGGGATCAGTGAGAGATGGAGAGGTGGTGTTTTGTCGTGTTTGTTCTGTTTTGACAAAGTAGATGCACGTAGGTTAATCTGTTCTTAATTGTGCTTCTCTGACCTTTATAGTTAGGCCACTTTGGTTTGTTGGAGTCTACAGATTTTGGTATGTTGGTAGTAGGGGTGGGTTATACCATTTCTCAGTCAGAACCTTTTCAGTGCAGTGGTTCGTTGTTATCTCATTATCTTTATTTTGATTTTTTGCCCTGCAAATTTCCTTTTGGAATATCTGGAAGTGTTTATGGCTGCCTTATCCAATATAGTTGATTAGTTGTTGTGAAAGGGATGTAATCTTGTGGCTTGAGAGAAAGTGGTGAAACCTATATTGGAAAACCTTTCTCAATCAGACATGTTCAGTCTAATTTTAGACTTGATTTTGGCCAAAGAATTTAGAAGGTGAGAAGCAACTGCTTTCTAATAGGTGGAATATAATGGTTAATTGGTCTTTGAACTTCGTTCCCTCTCCCTCTCTCCCTTCCTTTTTTCCTTCCTTCCTTCCTCTGTCTTTCCTTCTTGTAGTTCATTCCAAGTATGTCAATCAAATATTGGCTTTTAACCATCAACCTGGCACAGGATCCTGTTACTGTGCATGGATTAATTTGCTAGATGTGATTAATATAGGTTCTACTTGGTTTGTTAATGGCCAACATTAATATAATGTGAATTGAGAAAATGTTTATCAGTTTGTGCCATAAGCTTAGTCTTTAAAAAATTGTTTGTGTAAATCTTGATTCAGATATCTGCATTGAGTTTTGTCATCAGTATACCAATGATGATTACTTTTAAAAATTGCTATTTCCCATTTTTGGTGAATTACTTCTATTAATTATGTGATTCCTCTTTACATATGTATGTATTCAATAAACAATTTTTCAATACCAGTAACATCCAAGCATTTAAAGGGTATTAGACCCATGTGTATTTAATAATTTTTGTCAAGGGGTTAGTACTGGAGTGATGATGGGCAGTGGACAATTGTTGGAATGGGCTTCTGATAACCTTTGAAAAGCACCTTACTTTACATCTTTTCTTGTCAGACCAAAATTTCTGGTTGGCAGTGATAAATTGATGAATGACTGTCAGGTTTTACCAAGAGGGACCAGTTAGTGTCTTACTTTCATCAGAAGGCATAACCTATGACATGAGTCTGTGTAAAATTGAATTTTATATAGAAAACAAATCTGTTGATGAAAAGTTGGGAATATACTCAAGTGAGTTCAGTCTCTGATGGGATAGTTTTCTGTAAACATTGGGCTGGCTGTCAGCAGATCTGATTCAGGCTTTACCCTTCCCTTATTGAACTCAGTGACCTTGGACAAACTTCCTGACCTTTCTACACCTCAGTTTCCTCATTTATAGAATGAATACAGTGGAATGGCTTATGGCTTACCTTTCAAGTCTCTTCTTGTTTAAAAAGTCTGTAATTTTATTTAAGGTGAAGGCATTTTCCTGAATCTTCCCTTTCTAGTGATGATTTTGGGTTTGACATTTTGAAAGAAAGTTATCATTGTGGTCAAATTTGGTTTTGACTACTTTGAAGATAGGTTGTAAATTTTTGGCTCTGTATTCTTGAAGTAAAAATTTCAGTCCATGTTGGACTATCTGGTTATTCTTGTTTTCTTTTGGTAACTGGGCAGCCTTGTGTTTAAGTGTGGTTGTATGATTACGGTCAGTAACCCTGAAGTAAACAAAGGGAAGTTGGTTGATCTAGTTTCAGCCTACTATATCACAAAATAGCATGAAGAAAATTGGAAAGCATTTTAGAAAATATTAAATCCAACTCTCTTATTTAACAGATAAAAAAACATTTCCAAAAATGTTTGTTAATTTATAAGCTGAGCTTGTATCAGAAAATAATGTTGATTATAATCTCATTCATTCACTCAATAGATACGTATATCAACTTATTAATAACCTTTTTGAGGCCAGGTTTTAAGTACATTTTTAATATACTTATTATGATGTTAAATAACTCTCTCTGGGATGAAGAATGAAACACCTTTTTCACTTTACAAATATATTTGGCCTTCAAATCCTGTCCATTCTCTCACCTTTATTCAGTCTTTATTTTTTGAGCTGACATTATGTACAGAGTACCATTTGGGGTACATATATTCAATGGCAAGTAAAATTTCACCTTCCCAAGTTGAACTTGAAATTCCTTTCAGCTATCCATATAAAAACCTTAATTGGTAGTTGAATATATAAATCTGGGGATCAGCCGTGGCAAGGTTGGAGATATAAATTAAGGAGTTGTACATAAATCGTATTTAAGGGAATAGAACTAATTAAGGTTAATTAGAGGTTGAAGAAGTAGAAGAAGAGATCTGATTCCCAGGAAACTTCCACATTTCAAAGTTGGGGCAATGAGAAGGAGCCAACAGAACAAACTGAGAAAGAATAGATGGAGAACCATGTAAACAAAATATTCCGGGAAGGAAAGGGTGGATTTGGCACGATGATGGCCAAAACAGGCTGCAGAGTTTTTGAATCTTCTCAACTTTTCTTACAAAATTAGACTTAAGATAGTTAAAGAAAAAAAAGTCATAAATATGATATTCAATAACAAAAAATAGATGACAGTTGTTTAAATGAATTCTAGAACACAAGCTGATAGAGCAGAACTATTGACAATAATGAGATATATGTGTCTATCACATCTGTGCTGGAGTAATGGCAGGGGACATAGGGGACTTAGGGTGGTCCTGAGCACTTAGTGATCCAGACAAAGATTGCTGCTCCCAAAAGGAACAATCGCCAACAGAGTAGAGGACTCGGAAGACATATGTGAGTCCAGCAGCTAAAACTGGCAGAATGCTCTGAGCCCTCATTTCTCTTAGAAATAAATACCTGGGGAAAGTACCCTTCTTAAAAGTAGAGATGCATGATAGGGAAATCATAAGGAATAGCACAGTCCACTGAAGGAGGAAGGAGGTTCAGATACTGGTAGAGGAAGGGCTCAGAAAAAGCAGATAAGAGAAAGTACTGGAGGACTGGCTACCCTGGTGAAACACACACACACACACACACACACACACACACACACACTCTCTCTCTCTCTCTCTCTCTCTCTCTCACACACACACACACTCTCTCTCTCTCTCTCTCTCTCTTATGCTTTATTACCTTACATAGAGGAAGCCCTAGAATTGTAAACCTAGGGAGGTTGTTCAGGTCCACCTCATTCCTTATTCAGGAAGCTCCTCCTAAAAGTAGATTGGAACATGGGTAGGAGAAGAGGATTGTGGTGGAACTGTGTACAAAGATAGAAGCATTTTGAAGACTAGCATAAGTCAGAAATAAAATGGTTCAGAAATGAGAAGAGATCACAGTTAAGAAGAGGGGACTGACAGACACAAAAAAGAATTAGAAGTAAAATAAAAGAAAAAAATCCCCAAATGAGGACTAAGCTCAAAAGAATAGCCCTTGGAACATAGTGCTGTAGAAAGAAAGAAAAATGAAGGATGGCAAAAAGAAAAATGAAAAACATCAAATACATGAAGAAAGGATTTGAGAGAAAGGAGTAATTATAGGAAATAAGCAAAACTGACCTAGCATATGTCTAAATAGAGTTCTTGACAAAGAATTACTAAAGAGATGAAACAACTATATGAAAAAACAAAATTCATCAAACTTCCAGGAAATAAAAGGAGGGTAGGATCTTATTTTTGAAAGCATATATGTATATCTGGGAAATAGAACCCCAAACAGCCAATCAGGGATATATTCTAGTGGCTTCAAAGAAAGTAACATTCAAAACATTGCAGAACTTTGTGAATATAATCACTTTGCTTGTTAGTTTGCCCAGGACAGTCTATATTTATGACTATTTCCCTATTGTAATTATAGATGGTAACCCCTTTCACTCTTAAAAGTGACCCAATTTGAGAAATAAATTATAGGCAACCAAAATATAAGATAAAGAAGATTAGATCCGTGTCAAGCTTAAACACACACACACACACACACACACACACACACACACTTTATGCCAAAGACTAATGTAACACAATTAAGATGCTCAAGTAAAGAAGATGTGAATTCAGGGTTTATATACTGCTGATTTTCAATTTTAAAGATTTTGTTTATTAATTCTCAGAGAGAGAGAGAGAGAGAGAGCGCACACAAGCAGGGGGAGCAGCAGGCGGAGGAAGAAGCAGACTCCTGGCTGAACAAGGAGCCTGATGTGGGACTCGATCCCAGAACCTTGGGATCATGACCTGAGCCGAAGGCACACTTTTAACTGACTGAGCCGCCCGGGTGTTCCTGATTTTCAATTTTATTTTATTTATTTTTTCTCTGATTTTTAATTTTAAAAGCTGCAAATAGTTCTCAGCATTCAAAAACTTAAAGAATGTTATTTTCATGATCCTTTTATGAAGAATCTTTCAGATACTTCAGTGAATTCTAAGCAAAAAAATAATAAAACCAGCATTCTCTGATAAAAATGAAACAAAATTAGAAATGAATACAAAATCAAAGAAGAAATAAAACACCCTTCAGCCTAGAAACTAAAATGATATAAACATACTATATTTTCTTGCAATTTTTAAATATTGAGATAAAATTCACATAGCATAAAATTCACCATTTAAACCATTTTAAAGTATGTAATCTAGTGGTTTTTAGTATATTCGGAATATCATTAAACAGTCACTAATACCTATCTAATGCCAGACATTTTTTCTCAACTCAAGAAGAAGCCCCATTTGCATTAAGCAGTTACTCTTCATCTCCCTCTCCCCTAGCATCTGGCAACTGCTAATCTTTCTGTCTCTGCATTTGCCTATTTTAGACATTTCATATAAAATGGAATCATGCAATATATAGCCTTTTGTGTTCATATATTTCCATATAGCATAATGTTTTCAAGTTTTAGCCATGTTTGTAGTAAGTGTCAGTACTTCATTCCTTTTGTGGATGAATAATATTCCGTCGTATGGATAATGCTGCAGTTTATCCAGCTCATTACGTGATGTTTGCATTGTTTCTACTTTTTGGCTATTATTAATTATGTTGATAATGAACATTTATGTACAAGTTTTCATGTGAATGTACATTTTATGTACACCCTTGGGTATATAACTAGAAATGCAATTTCTGGGATTTTTGGTAACTCTACTTAATTTTTTGAGGAACTGCCATACTGTTTTGCAAAATGGATGTGTCATTTTATATCCCTACCAGCAATATGTGATGGTTTCAATTTCTTCACCTCCTTGCTAATGCTTACTTTCTTTGTTTTCTATTATAGCTATCCTAGTGGATGTGAGTAGTTTCAGCTTGAATCTCCGTAAGAGTGAATGATGTTGGGCATTTGTGTCTTTGGAGAAACATTGAAGTTCATTGCCCATTTTAAAATTTGACTACCTTTTTGTTGCTGAGTTATGAGACTTGCTTAAATATATTCTGGATACTAGACCTTTATCAAATATATTATTTGCAAATATTCAGTGGGTTGCCTTTTTGCCTTCTTATTCATGTCCTTTGAGTCACAAAAGTTTTAAGGTTGGGTGAAATCTAATTCACATGTTTTTTTCTTATTTACTTGTTCTTCTGTTATCTCTTATATTTTCAGAAATCATTGACTAATCCAATATTGCAAAGATATGCATCTATTTTTCCTTTAAGAGTTTAATAATTTTAGCCCTTATATTCAGGTATTCCATTTTTACTTAATTTTTATATATATCATGCAAGGTAGGGTTCCAGATTTATTCTTTTGTATGTGGATTCAGTTGTCCCACCATCATTTGTTGGTAAGATTCTTCTTTGCTATTGAATTGTCTTGTCACTTTATCAAAAACCAGTTGATTATGGACATATAAGCTTATTTTGGAACTCTCATTTCTGTTTTCCAATGAAATGAATCTCTATCCTTATGCCAGTACCACAATGTTTGGTTACTGCAGCTTTGTGCTGAGTTTTGAAATTAGAAAATATCAGTCCTGGAGCACCTGAGTGGCTCAGAGGGTTAAGCCTCTGCCTTCAGCTCAGGTCATGATCCCAGCGTTCTGGGATCGAGCCCCATATCAGGCTCTCTGCTCAGGAGGGAGCCTGCTTTCCCCCTCTCTCTCTGCCTGCCTCTCTGCCTACTCGTGATCTCTCTCTCTCTCTCTCTGTGTCAAATAAATAAATAAAATCTTTAAAAA
>JAQQSY010004677.1:0-12162 GCA_028646535.1 Procyon lotor
GAGTGTGTTGGAAGACCAGTATAGCGCCCCCTGGTCATCTTTGTATTAATGGGTAAGGGGCAGAGGGGGAACCCCCCAGGCTCTTGCTGCAGCTGGGAGCGAGAGCCAGAGACGCAAGAAGTTGCTCCTGGGCTCAGACGCCGGTTCCGCCGCGGAGAAGCTGTGTGACCTTGGAGAACTTCCTTCCCCTCTCTGTGCCTCAGTCTCCTTGCCTGTCGATGGCAGGGTGGTTGTGAGGATTAGGCCCCGAGCACCCCAGACATTCCTGGTGGTGGCGATGATTCCTGACTTGAAGGAGCCCGCCAGCCAGCAATGACATCTCTGTGGTTGCAGTCACCGCCACTTCCGCGTGGTCTTCAGGGGGCTGCCAGGCTCCCAGAGGGGTGGTCAGCACAGCAGCTCCCCTGCACCAAGTGCCAGCCTGTCCTCCAGGCCTGCCCTGCGGGAAACCGGGCGATGTGCAGGGCCCTGGCTCGTGTCCAGGGAACTTGCTGGTGGTTCCCAGGACAGCTGCCCCAAAGTGGTCCTTAGCCAAACGCCTCTCCGTCCTGTCCCCAGAGTTCTCTAACAGGGTCCCCCCTCTCGTACTCTTGCCATGAGGTAGCTGGTTGGGTGGCTGGTGCACCTGGGAAGCAGAAACTTTCCCGCTCTCTCCTTCTTGTGGGATTTGTGATGGGGTCTCTGGTGGCAACACGCAGAGCTGGATCTTAGTTTTAATGCACGGAGGAATAAGGTGGCTCCAACGCGGGCTGGAGCCTTTGGGGTGGGTGAGAAGGGGTAGGAGGCAGGGGGCCTGAGCAGGTACCCAGCAGACCCATCTTTCCCCAGGGGATTTTGATGTTGATCTTGGGCCTTTGTTTCTGCTTCTTAGGCTGCCTTGGGGCTGAAATTGCTCTTGTGGACTGGTGTGGGCTGGGCCTGGGGACAGGGAGGAAGGGGATTGTTTGCTGTGGTCGAGACAAAGGCTTACGTGCGTGCAGAGGCTTTAAAAATACTTGTGAAAAATTCCTTACCGTCTAAATGTTGTGCTGTGGGTGATATCCCAGTGGCCGAGCTCTTGGGCCACAAGGCTCAGAAGCACCAAGCAGGACTGACCGCTGCCCGATTCCCAGTTTCGTGTTTTTAGAGTTACTTCATGGATGTGTATTTTCTCAAACCTTTCCCAGCTTCTTGGAGATTCTGGGTCGAGATACTGAAAAGATGGAAATATTGATTGGTAGCGTGTGTGTCTTGCTCCCTGGAAAGGCTTTCCCTACTCCCTATTTCTAGGAACCTGAAATTAGTAACATTTTGGGAATCTTTTTTTGCGAGGACTCCCCTGGATGGCTGTTTGTGGTGGTTCTGAAGCGGAGTGGTTGGAGGGATGTGCGCTGGGGCCCACCTCCCGGGTCTCTAAGGAGGAGACTGTGGGCTTGCTTTCCAGGAGAATCATGTTTACCGGCCGCCAGAGCTCCAAAAATAGATGTTTATCCCAAGACAGGAGGCGGTGGCATGCCGGGAAGCAGCTTAAAAACCTCTGTAGCTCTTGACTCTCACCTTATCTTGAGTGACTTCTCGCACTGTTTGGTGATCTAGAAATGAGAAATGAGAAAGAATACTACGTCCTTTAAGGTTAAAAAAAAGAAAGAAAGAAAGAAATCCACCTGCCTGTCTCCCTCCTACTCCTCTCCATCCCTTGTTTATATTTTCTTTCTTGCTCCTCCAATGAATGAGATGCAGAAGATATACATTTAAATGGAACTAGAAACTGCCAGCCACAAAAATTCCTGGGGCTATTGATGGGAATGGGAAAATTTGGACCAAAAGTGGAGCATGTGGGGGGGGAGGGGCAGGTACCGGCAATAAGAACTTTCTAGAAAGAGGAGTTGAGCAATATGTTTTCCATTAATCCAGGAGTTGGGACGGGGGGGAGCACACCTCATTTCCTTCCTTGGCCCCCAGAAGATTACTTTGGGTGACACCTTCCCTCCCTGTTTATTTTAGTGCATCCTTTTAAATTTCTAATTTTTGCTTAAGCTTTATGATCGGTACAGTATAATAGCACAGGAGCACATGTTTATAATAGACAACTTCAAGAAATGCCTTTTTGGGAGGGAACAGTGTGTGGTCGAAGTTTGAACCCTGTTCCTCAACGAAATGACCCAGCAGGGGAAGACCAGGTGCTTCTCAAACTTGAATGAATGCCCGAGACTCCTTGGCAATGTTACTACGATGCCAAGTTGTATTCAGTAGGTCTGGGCTGGAGCCCCAAGTTCTGCATTTGGAACAGGCTCAGAAGGGGTGCGATGGTGTTTTCCTCTTCTTGCGGCGGCACTGGCATTGCACTCGGTGTCTCAGACGTAGGAGGAAACCCGAAGCCGTGGGGCGGTCAGGGACAGATGCCCTGGCATTTCTTTCTTGGCGTGCCTAGCCCTTACTCTTGCCGCCGCGAGGAAGTCCCGCACACACGCACGGTGGATGAGCTCGCCAGCATCCATTCTGTAAGGGATGTGTTGCTGTCACATACCCTGGGATGTTAATTTGCTTCTCGGTGCAGATGGTGTCTGTGGCCCACTTCACGGAGAGGGAAGGTGCTGGGTGCCGCGGGGGACAAGCCGATGGCTGGGGAGTTTGGAGAAGGTGGGCAGGCAGGTGCGCCCATGACAAGGTCCCTGTCCCTCCCGCTGTTCTGTACCCGGCAGACAGCCCTGCTTTCCTTAGCTTTCCTTGCCCTCCTGCTGACACAGGGACGCCGCACCTCCTGCTTCTGATGGCAACCAACATTTGCCGAGCACTTTTCCACCCTGTGGCTCTCAAGGGACAGTTCCACAAGACCACTCTTCTCTTTCACCACCTTGCAGATAAGGAAACCGAGGCCCCGAATACTTGAGTCACGTAGCTAAGGTCATGGGCTTGTACGCCTTGTGGCAGGGCACGTTCCGCCGGCTACGTGCTCAGTGTTCTTCCCGTTCGAGTGAAATACACACCCCTGTCCTGGGAGCCCTGAGAGTTCAGAGGCTGGAGTCTTTTTTTTTTTTTTTAAGAGTTGATTTATTTGACAGAGAGAGAGATCACAAGTAGGCGGGGGGTGGGGGGGAGTAGGCTCCCCGCTGAGCAGAGAGCCCGATGAGGGGCTCGATCCCAGGACCCTGAGATCATGGCCTGAGCCCGAAGGCAGAGGCTTTAACCCACTGAGCCACCCAGGCGCCCCTGGACTTGCTTTTTCTTTTTATCCACTGTGACTGTGTCTTTTGATTAGTGTTTAGACCATTTATACTTAATGTAATTATCAACCGTCTTCAAGCACAAGAACCAGAAGCTCCTTGTCCCCCATTCCTCTCAGGGGGGCAAAGATGGGGGTCTGAAGGGTTGTTCTTCCAGCCCGTTCTGAGCCGGAGTCTGGATTTGGGTTTGACCTGGTTGCTCCAGAGAAGATCCCCCAGGAGTGGCCCCAGGATCAGTGGCCTCCTGGGCGTGGGGCTCGCGGGGCTCAGGTTTGGAGTGCTAGCTTCAGGAAGCGACGGCCAGCAGGTGAAGCCAGTTTAGAAACTACTCTCCCCACCCTCACACCCACATCCTGCCATGCAAAGCACCCGGTTTTTCCCCTCGCGTCCCTTTCTGGTCTGAGAAAGCTCACTGGCCTCACGATGACGCCTTATGACGCCAGAGAGCTCACTGATTTGCAGAAGGGATTTGCTTCTGCTGGACGCACTAACTCAGGGTACATCTTCCCGTGCTCTGGGCTGCGGTGAGAAGAAAAATCCCTTCAAAAGCAGAATTTCTAAGTCCTTATTCAAGCTTACAGGGTAGTGGCCAGGGGCGATGTGACACGGCCTGTCGCAGAGGGGCTTGGCTCCGGTGTGGGGAGGGGTGTCGGCCTCTGCGTCTGTGCCATCCAGATGGAGGGACGTCCTCCTGGTAAATACCCAGATACCCCATTGACGCACCTGTCGGTGCCCAGTAATCCTGCAGTCCCACCACTAAGTTCGCAGATGCCTCACGGGACCAGGTCAGTGGGACCGGGCTCCTTCCTGGTTGGGAACAAGGGGCGTGATTCCCAGTGCCTCGAATTGGAGCTGAAGACCCAGGGGACACCTGGCCGGGTAACAGGTCACTTCTTTAGGTGTGCTTCTCCTCAGGCACAGGCGGGTTCTTCAGGGTCCCCCTGGTGGACGTTGGGAAGCAGGATAGAAGTGTCCGTCGAGGCCCTGGGGACTGGAGCAGCTTACAGGTTTGCCCGAGGCCAGCCGGCCTGATAGAGGTGAGGGAACAGAGCTGGGCTTCAGCCGTGTGCGGGAGCCCGTCTGCCCTGCCCCTCCCCGGCACAGGCCCCCACCAACCCTCCGTGTCTTCACCCCCTATGAAGCCTCACGAAGGCTCAGATTGTGATCCAGGAGGCATCACCCAGGGCAGTTGTTCAGGTCTTCCCCATAGCCCCTCACACCGCACCCCTGCCTCCTGCTCGGGGCGGCCTCCTCTCTCTGGCCCCTGACCCCGCAGCCCCCACTCGTCCACCACAGAACTCGCCTCACTCCCCTTCCTGCACCAAGCCTTCCCCGCGTCCTGCAGCAGGATGGAGCGTCCTTCTCGGCGCTTCCACCAGGCTCTTAGGCACCTCATGACGGGAGCTCTCCATGCTGTCCTCGCCCGTGCCCCTGCCTGCATCCACCTGCAGCCCCCTGAGAGGCGGAGGTGGTCCTCTCTCATCCTCCCAGTCCCAGTGCTGGGCACGGCCTCCCCCACCGGAGGGACAGCTGGCCAAGGACGGGGAGGAATCAAACAGAACGGAGGAGGAGGGGTTTCGGGTGGAATGTTCCAGAAAAGCAGAAGTATCCGGGAGGAGGGGCTGTTTGGGGGAAGAAGCAAGTCCAGTGACCAGAGTGCAGAGAGGTTGCTTGGGAACCCACTGTGGGGAACCCGGGATGCAGCCCGAGGGCTCGGAAGCCGTCCTAGAGGAAGTGGGGAGACAGTGATGGTTTCTGAGCAGGGGAGGAACCGAACCAGAGCATTGTCCTGGACGAGTGTATCGGCGGTGGGCTGGCTGGATGGGTAGGGGGGAGGCGGGGGGGACAGACACGGGAATGGTGACCTGTGGTGGGCGAATCTCCATCAACCGTGTGAGCAGCACACGGAAGGTAGGATTCGGTGACCAATCAGCCGTGGAAAGACTCGAACCAACAAGTCCTAGGGAAGGAGGGATCCGTGCTGATCAGGGAGGCCTCACTCCAAAGCTCGTACCTTGCGAACCTCTGGGAGCCTCAGTTTCCTTGTGTGTAAAATAAGGGAATTAGATCTCTGTGACTCATTCGGGTTTCCTGTTAGAGCTGGTCTCAAAGCACAGACTGGCTGTGTTCATTTCGCCGACCCAGGCCCGTTTCCCAGAAGAACCTGAGACTTCCCTGACCTCTTCCTGGCTGGCCGCATCACCTGCTTTTGCAGTCCACTGTCGGGGCCTCTGGAGAGCCACAGTGCCCGCAGCCCTGGTCTGGCCCCGGCCCGGGCCCTTCGGGCCGTGTGTCCTGGGAGCGGCCTTCGGCGCCCCAGCCTGGCCTCCTCCTGCTGCTGGCGGGCCTGCAGTCCCGGGCCGAGGGGGCCGAGGAAGCCGAGGCCTCCGGCCCAGTCATCGGGGGGGGTTTGTCTCTGGAGCCAGGCTTGCTGGCACTGGACAGCCGGGCAGGGGCTAACCCTGGGGAGGCCAGGCTGAGCCGGAGCCCATGGCCCATGGGCTGTGAGCAGCTCTTGCGGTGAGAGGAAGGGCAGCGGCCAAGCCAGCCCTGGGCACTTGCTCAGGTGGCTAGCAGGCTCCTCGGCTGCATAGACTCAGTATCCCTCTTCGGCAGCCTTTGCGGGTGATGCCCGGACATGGGGTCCTTGTGTGTCCTCATGGATCACTTCCGTTTCGTTTCTTTTCCGTTGGGATGGATTGGCCCCAGCATCCCCACCAAATACCAGATTTACCTCTCCTTTGCTTTCCACACACGAGGGAAAGAACTCTTTTTAGTTGGGAGAAGTATAAAGTTGCTCTTCAGGGGGTGGTACGTTATGGACAAGTTGTGACATTTCATCCTAGCCTTGCTAGGTGCACTTGCTGTATGCAGTTTTGCGGCACTTTCAGGGACAGAATGCGGGGGTAACCAAAAATCCCAGCGTATTGTGCACTCACGATGTGCCAAGATCGCTCTAGGTGTTTGTGTGCATTCGCTCACTCACACAAAGGAAAAACACAAAGCAAGCAAACCGAACGTAGCTTAACATGGAAACACTTACACATTTTATGGTTATTCATAAAAGAAGATGCCCAAACGGCCGATAAGTGGTGAAAAGCCACTCCACCTCCTGAATCAGCTAGGAAATGCAAATTACAGCTATGGTGAGATACTACTGTCTACCTCTTTTTTACTACTCCGTACCAGAGTGGAGTAAAAGGAACTCTCCCGTGGAGGGAAAATTGGTGTAATCAAACACCATTTGGCAGGGGTGCCTGGGTGGCTCAGTGGGTTAAAGCCTCTGCCTTTGCTTCAGGTCGTGATCTCAGGGTCCAGAGATCGAGGCCCACATCGGGCTCTCTGCTCGGGGTGGGGGGAGCCTGCTTCGGCCCCACCCTGCCTACTTGTAATCTCACTCTAATAAATAAATAAAATCTTTAAAAAAATATTAAAACAAAACAAAAAAAACATTTGGCAGTAGTCACTGAATAGAGGCACCAACTATGACCCGGGAAGTCCATTGACCTAGCAACCTCATTGGCGTAGACCCTACAAAAATGCCTGTATGTGTGCACTGAGACATGTTCGAGAATGTAGTAGCGTCACAGTAGCGTAGAATCACAGTAGAATCACAGTAGTGTCACCTGTGATACCTCGAAGAAGAAACAATTCAACGTACCATCAACGTGGATAAATACATGGTAGTGTATTTGTGCGATGGGACACACAGAACCATGGTAGCCAAGGAGCCTTAGCAGTAAGAGGCAACAGGAAGGAGCTTTTGGGCAAAATGTTGAGTGAATAAAAGCCAGACGCAATAGAGGACATACCGCCTTGTTCCACTGATAGAGTCCAAACCATACAAACGAATCAGTGTTGCTATTAAGTCACTGATTTGGTGACTTAATAGTAACTGGTTGCTGTTGCTGGTTACCCGTGGGGGAGGGGGGTGCACTGGCAAAGGGCTTGGGGGCTTCTGAGCTGAGCGCTGCTTACTCAGGTGTGTTTGCTTTGAGCATTCATGGAATCGCGCGTGTTTATAGGTCTGTCACACTTCAGTAATGTGTTTATTTAAAACCTGTCTTGGGTGACAGGAAGCCTGGGCCCTGGTCCTTGCTCCTGACTTGTGAGGGCCTCAGGCAAATAACCTCTGCCTGGATCCGCTTTCTGCAAAATTGACGGCTTGGATCCGACCACGGTCTGCAAACCCGCTGTAGCCCAGAACCATCTCTGCAAACAGAGCTTCGCCTGAAATCTAAATATGAAACAGCTCACGTGGGTGGGGATGAGCTTGGGAATGACATTAGCCGAGGAGCTGTGGCGGCTGTCTTGCAGGCAGGAGCACCCCGGCTGCATGCTCCGGGGGGCTGCCCTTTCCTGCACTGGGGGGCAGCTCCGGGCTGCTAACCCTCCGCCTGTGTGGACCTACTTCAATACTACATCGCTCTGTGACGTTTTCCGAGGGACAGATTTCCTAGCTCTGCTGTAAACTCTAACAGGGTGGACGGACTCTTTGGTTTTCCTCCTAGTGGATGCAGAAATTCAGCAGCTACCCGATGACTGAAATGTAGCCGTTCACAGTTTAGTATGAACCTAATCATATCAGACCCCCCTCCCCCCCACATTATAGAGTTCAATAAAATGGAGTTCGTGGAAGTTTTGATGCAGGGGTGGGGTGGGGGTGGTGAGAGGGAGACAGTAAGATGAGAGAGAGAGGTGGACAGGAGGGGAATGGGAAGGAAAGGGAGCTGGATGGGAGGGTGCGGCGCACAAGTGGTGCAGCTTTGAATCCTAATGCCATTTTCAGGGAGAAGCAGGGCCTCCTAAGCCACAGGCCCAGCCCCTTCCCCAGGATCTCCGCAGGCCAGCTCTCTACACCCAGCTCGCTCTAAAGCGCAAGCAGCAAGCTCCCGTCCAATGGGCTGGAAATGGTAGTGCCAGGTCCCCTGTTCGGCAACCCCCTGACCCCCTCGGCGCCTCTGCTTGGCCTCTGCCACAACAGGCTGGAGCTAGGGGTCAGTGGAGGAGGGAGGCGAGACTCCTTGTACTCTCACGGTCTCGGCTGGACCAGGCCCCAGTGTGGGTGAAGTTTGTCATCCAGTCTGGGTCGGGGGCCAGGAGCGCAGAGGGCCAAGTCTCTGCCGGGCGGTGTGCCGCATTTACCCGTGCCCCGGGGCCCCTGCCTGCTGCGCGGCGGGGTCAGCCAGAGTGGCCGCCTGTCCCCATGAACCCATCCCGTGAACCTCAGGTTTAGGAAGCGGCCAGGGGCGAGCCCTGCGGGCTTTGGAGCAGCAGAGCCCCCCCGCCCCCCGCCGAGCGCTTGCGTGCACCTGCGCATGCGCCCAGCCGCGCCCAGCTGCCCGAGTCCCTACGTGCCGCACCTGCCGTGCTCCGCATCGGGGACTTCCAGCCCGTCCCCTCCGTGTGCTGCGTGAAGCCCTGGGTGCCAGAAGTGACCTCCCAGGGGACTTTTTAAGTCCTATGACAGTGAGCAGGAAGTCATTTTGTCTGGAAACTACCTAGTAGTTGGATATCCTAAAGGTTTATCCAGCTTCTTTGAGAAGGCCAAGCCAGTTCTTCATTCTCATAAGCAAAACGAACAAAAAAAGGATTTTCAAGGCTGCTGAATGGCTGGTCACAAGCCGCAGAGAAAAAAAAAAAGTTGCCGATGCAGCAGGAACACCAAATCCAAAGGGTTCACTTGTTCTAGACTCTTGGGGTTTTTTTTTGTTTTTTTTTTGGCTCAGAAATCTCTCCAAAATACCTCCAACCTCCACTATGATTTTGTTTGCTGATTGCTTCCCGTGCGGCTTTCCCTTGCTTCCTCAACAAGGTATAAAATCTTCTGCAGTCCGTGCGGTATCCGGCCTGAGGCTCCACGCATGCGCCTGCTGGCCCCGGGCTGGGTGTGGCGAAGACTGGAGTCTTTGTTCCGCTAGTCGCGGGACCACTTGAGAGGCTGCAAAGAAATGGCACAGCCTGAGCCCCACCCAGCAGTTCTGATCTAATTGGTCTAGCATGGGCTTTGCAGACGGGGTATTTTTTTAGAAAATTCTCTGGATGATTCTTACCCCAGATGCTGAAAAAGCAGCGACCTGTATTGTGGTTCAGACTCATCAGTGTCGTGTGTTCACTTCTCTGCCCCCCTCCTCGATTATCCAGCGTATCAGGCTGGCATCTCCATTTATTGAAACCCAAGACACAAAAAACCTGATGTAAGTTGCTGGGAGGCCACATTATGGCTCCACATGTGGACTGCAGTGGAAGAAATAGTTAGGTGACCAGACGGGGCCCCAGAGGGCTTCCTGGTGACATTGTGTCCCATCTCCGATCTGCCCACAAGGCCTTCCAGCTCCTTCTGTACATCCTCATTTGACCCCCTTGTTGGTTTGGGAGGATTACAGAAATGGCAGCTGGTTTAGTACCTAATCCACTTAGAAGGCATCCCAGGATGGGCTGTTTCTGCAGGGGGCTCACCTTGTCCACTTTGCACAGATGCCGGCCGTGGCGTCCAGAGCCAACGTGTCCTGACCTCGGCTCCCTTTCTGCGGGCGCACGCTGCGGGGAGCCTCTGGTCCCTCTTTGTTGCATAATACATGTGTGATACCTAATTTTGAACCACGAATAACTGCTTATTCATCTTCTGCTTATGAGGCTTATCACTTTAGGCAGAGCCGTCCAAATTATACAGTGTTTTGAGGGTCCTAGAGGTCACGATGTGCTCTGGGGCCGAGCAGTTGTTTTCTCTTTCATATGGAAAGGGCTGGGCTGATCCAAGTATTCCTCTAGTGAGGGCACACATCTCAGAGACAACACACGGGGGTCTCTTAGTGATCGGACCTTGTGGAAGAAAGCCCCTTTCAGTATTAAATGTCAACTCATTTAACACTCACAGTCGCGTCAGAATTCCCTGTGGCTGGGCACAGCCTTGCTCCGTCCCTGGCTGACCCAGGAATTTCTCTTTTCCATGCCTTTCCCCCAGTTTCCAAAGTGGGGCTCCTGAGTTCTCTTACACCACTGTCCCCTCACCAAAAAAAGGGGGGGAGATCAAAAGACACCCTCATTTATACTTGTTAACTGCTACTTGGTTCGTTGAGGGGGTGAACTCCCGGATAGCCCCCTCCTCTGGAAGGACATGGGGCCTCCTGGTGGCCCCTTCTGCCTGAGGTTTCCTGGCAGGCCTTCCTCTTTCCTTACCCCCTTTCACCGGATGTGTATATGCATTGCTAAAAAGAGTTACGTTTCTGGAGGCCAGTAGGGCACAGATCTCCTCTGGACTGAAATCCTTGTTATGTGACCTGGTTTAAGAGTTTTACCTCTCTCGGCCTGCGCTTCCTTATCTGAAAAATACTGACACTTACTTACCAATGAGTTGTTGGGAAAATATTTGCAAAATTTGAGCGCAGGGTCTGGCCCAGAATCAGTGCTCAGTAGATGGTGGCTGTTTTAATAATGATTGCTCTTGGGATTATAAAGTAGTTACTGTAATATTACCATGTTGTGGTTATTAGAAAGTATACAGGAAGGAACACACGCAAAACAATGAGAATTGCCTCTAATTCAGCCACCTGGACGTATCATTTTTTTGGTGTGTAGAAACACCCGGTAAGTTTTAAAAAATCGAGATTCCACTAGCATTAACTTTTATGTGTAATTTCCTTGTCACCACGTTTTGCTATTAGGGGTACATCTTCTATATGGTGCATTAGAGTTTTCAAAGAATTCGGTCGCGGTGACCATGCCACCATCTATGTCCTGTGCCATCCGTATGTGCCGACTTTTTTCTCCTTGTTTCTTATTCCCCGGGGAGGAGTTTCTGAAGACTCAGTTCGCAGTGTGTCATCGGATAGCGTCCTCGTCTACGATGGTCCTTTCAACTGGATTTACACACCCCAAAGGACACCCTTGTAGACAGTGCTCTGCCTCTCCATCCCCTGGGTTCTCTCTCATTTGGGGTGTCTTTCCACTCTTGGGGCGGTGATCTGGGGCATCCTTGGGCCAGGACACTGAGTGATTCCGCACAGTTTCCTAAAGACCAAAGCGAAGGGAGAACCCCTTCAGGAGGCAGACTGTGATCCCTCCAGAAGAGACCAGTCCCTTGAAGCGGACAGAAGCCGGGAGAGGCCATTCCCCGGCCCTCCCAGAGGGGGAGAGCCTGCCACCCACTTCTCGCAGGGCCTTGGTGCTGGGTGCCTGGCGTGCTCTTCCTTCGGCTTCCTCCTCCTGCGTAAGGTCTGGGTAGAAGTTAAAAGTCAAGCGTCTTGGGAGGGGGTGTGCTCCAAGCCATTTAGCAGTCATGGGATCTAGCTGGATGGGGGGCAAATTCTTTTCTGAAAGGGTGGAGAGAACAGACCATAAAAACTGTCCATTGACGGGGTGAGGAGGGTGTTGGAGGAAGACCAGGACCTCCAAGTTGTCCTTTCTGATCTCGTTTGTCTTCCGTCTGGTGTGGCTGGACCAGTACTCGGTCTGAAGGCCCAGCCGAGCGACGCTGTGGGGTTCAGACCTCACCTGCTCACGGCGATGTCTTCCGACTGACTCTCCTGCAGGAGCAGGAGCCCCAGGTAAATGTTCAGTGAGGCTGCTGGGGGCTACTGGTGGCAAAGTGGCCAAAAGCACAAGTTTTTGATGGTGTTTTTTGTGATCTATAATAGGGAAATGATTTTAAGTAGAACTACTCTCGATTACATTATTAACATTTTAAAGATTTTTTTAATTAATTAATTAATTTATTTGACACAGAGAGAGATCACAAGCAGGCAGAGAGAGAGGGGGGAAGCAGGCTCCCCGCTGAGCAGAGAGCCCGATGTGGGGCTTGATCCCAGGACCCTGAGACCATGACCTGAGCCCAAGGAAGAGGCTTTAACCCACTGAGCCACCCAGGCGCCCCCATTATTAACATTTTAATTATGAAGTTCGTATTAGTAAAATTTGGATGATATTCGTGACATATAAACCAGTTCAGAATGCCTTTGGC
>JAQQSY010004678.1:0-12161 GCA_028646535.1 Procyon lotor
CAACATGGACGGGACTGGAAGAGCTTATGTGGAGTGAAATAAGTCAAGTGGAGAGAGTCAATTATCTTATGGTCTCACATGTGGAGCGTAAGGAAAAACATGGAGGGCATTGTGAGAAGGAAAGGAAGGGTGAATGGGGGGAAATCAGAGGGGGAGATGAACCATGAGAGACTGCAGACTCTGAGCAACAAACTGAGGTTTTTGAAGGGGAAGGGGTTGGATGAGCCTGGTGGTGGGTATTGAGGAGGGCATGTATTGCATGGAGCACTGGGTGTGGTGCATGAACAATTAATCTTATAACACTGAAAAAATAAAATAAACATATTTGGGAAAAAAATTGTATTTCCTTGGTATTGGTTGTGATCTCCTCTCTTTCGTTCATGATTTATATTTATTTGGGTCCTTTTTCTTTTCTTTTTGATATGTCTGGCTAGGCATTTATCAATTTTGTTTATCTGTTTAGTTAAATCTTTCAAAGAATCAGCTCCTAATTTCACTGATCTGTTCTGTTTTTTTATTTATGTGTCATTTATTTCAGCTCTAATATTTATTATTTCCCTTCTTTATTGTCTTTATTCTTTATTTGCTGTTCTTATTCCAGCTCTTTTAAATGTAAGGTTAGTTTGTATTTTTGAGACTTTTCTTGTTTCTTGAGAAAAGCCTATATTGCTGTATACTTACCTCTTATAACCACCTTTGCTGCATCCCAAAGATTTTCGACTGCTGTGTTTTCGTTTTCATTTCCTTCCATGTATTTTTTTAATTTCTTCTTCTATCTAAAAAACAAAACAAATGAATAAACAAAAACTCATAAGCACAGAGAACAAAATGGTGGTGCCTGGAGGTTAAGCAAAATAAGTAAAGAGGGTCAAGAGGTACAATATTCTAGTTATAAAATCAGTATGTTATGAGGATATAATGCATTGCATGGTGACCACAGTCAATAATATTGTGTTGCATATTTGAAAGTTGCTAAGAGAATAAATCTTAAATGTTCTCATCATAAGAAGAAAAACTTTTATAATTTTGTATAGTGATAAATGGTAACTAGTTATTGTGATGATCATTTCTCAGTATGTACAAATAAAAATGGTACAACTGGAATTATTATAAATTTAAAATCATATTAAAAATTAAAAATATATACTGAACATAATAAAAAATAAAATTTTAAAAATTTTAAATATATATATATTTCAGGGATAGGAGAAGTTTCATAGTTGACACAGTTTTAGAGAAGTCCTGGATAAGCAAGAAATGGAGGAATCAAAGTAATACTATAAAGCAAAAGTAGGTAAACTATGGCCAGATCTGGCCTGCTACCTGTTTTTGTAAATAAAGTTTTATTGGAATACAGGTACACTCACTCATCTATATGTTGTCTGTGACTGGTTTTATACCACTATAACAAGATTGAGTTGTTGCAACAAAGACAATGGCCCTCAAACCTTAAAATATTTACCACCTGGCCCTTTACAGAAAAAGTTTGCTGGCTCCTGGTATAAGCATCCTCCAAAAAGAAGACCTTGAGACTCTACATAAAGGCTAAAAATACTGAAAGAAAGCCATCACAATCTATAAGTGAGAAAGAATCAAAAATCACGGAATGTTTAAACCAATAAAGACACTGGGTAGACTGGTGAATTTTTGAGATTGTAGTATTGTTTTCTTTATTGAAGTGTAGTTGACATACAATGGTAGTTTCAAGTGTACAACACAGTGAATTAACACTTCTATATATTATCATGTGCAGAATGTGCTTATCATTACAATAAATGTAGTTACCATCTGCCACCATATAATATTTTTATAATATTATTGACTATATTCCCTATGCTGTACTTTTCTTTTGTATTAGGTGACAGTGTGGTTAGTATAGGCAAAATGAGTGGTAGTTGTGTTCACACGAGTATGTGCTTGCTTGCTTGCTTGCTTACTTGCTTCCTCCCATTAAAAGATATTTGTTGAGTGCTACTGTAACCTATATAACTGAGTTAGCTGGCCGCTGGGAATACCATGGAGAATAAGGCTGACATATTCCCTGCCCATATAAAGCTTATAGTGTATTGTATTTGACCTAGTACTATCCTACTAGCTATAAGACTTTGAGTTTATAGAACCTCTTTTAAGTAAGATTTTATATATTTTTTCCAAATCATACAAAGAATATTTGAGTTCCAAGTATGTGTTAAGCAGTATTCCAAGTATTGGTGATATAGCAGTTAATATAACAGATTTAAAAAGAAAATCTTGCCCTCATGGAAATTGCCTTTTAGTCCAACATATCAAAGTACCTGAAGTAAAAAGTAGGCATTTGGTAACTCTTCTTTTCATTTTCCTGAATAAATAAAAGAAAGGCAATACTTATTCTTCAGTACTTATTTTAGCCGGGAGTACAATACTGGCTAAAACTTAATTATACAAACTTCCTTTTAATGGCTAGCACTTTTGACAACATAGATTAGATATTATTATCAATCATTTAGCACCTTAATAATTGCAATCAGAATAATTGTTAGGTTGGATATCTCAAGGTGTGAAAAACAACTAGTTCCAAATTAGTTTACTTCTCATTTCCTAAATGTACCTCTTTGCCTTTTTTATGTTTTCCTTGACCTGGAAAGTTTTCCACCACTCTCTGCCATATCAAAGACTGGCCATACACTAAAGTCAAGTTGCAGAAGAAAATGTAATGTCAGAACTGAAGGGGTCTCTATAATCATTGTACTCAGAGACCCCATTTTATAGGTGGAAAAATCTTCAGGACCAAGACAAAAAAAGGACTTTCCTAAGTCCACACAGCTTGGAAGTGATAGAGGTAGGACTAAACCAGCAGCTTGTTTACTAGTCAAGGATTCTTTCGTCTGTTTCTGGGATGTCTCACATTTTCTACCTCCTCTAGGAAGCCTTCCTGCACTTGAGGGAAATGCCTTCTTACACCCCAAAGTACTTTCATGATTCTATCTTTTACCTTATCTTTTTCCTCTGCCAGCTCTTCTTTTATGAATTGATCCACTTCCAAGGGTTTCACCTCTCCTGTATACAGGAGACTGCCAGATCACTCTGCCCAGCTTTATCTTCTTCTTAAGCTGCAAACTTTCATTCCAAAGTGTGCATTAGCCCTCAACCAACCTCCCTCCCTGATATTTCTCTTTCTGTCCATGGTATATTTCCCATCCCTATGTTATATTTCCCATCCCTGTAAGTCAAGCTCACAAATGTAGAATCCTCTTTAATTTCCTCATATATCCCAAACAGTCTTCAAAACCTTTCTGAGCTCCTTCTGCCATGTTTCTATTATCCATCTCATCTGTCTCCTTTGCCTTCTTCCCACTACTGCCAGGGACTCATTACCTCTTGCCTGGATGCCCTCCACTCCATTATCTGCGATTCTGCCAAATGAATCTCCTTAAAGCACATCTCTGTATTCATTTCAATCAGCAGTAATTGTGCTCTGGGTAAACTTCATGAGTTACGAGATCTCGATTGTACTTAGCCTGGGTCATATCATTCCCTTTATTAAAAAAAAAAAAGAGAGAGAGAGAGAAGAAAAGCCCCAATTGCCTCTAGAATTAAGTCCAAACACTTTGTCCCAGCATTGAAGACCCTGTATAGATGAGTCTAAATGGCTTTTTTTTTTATCCTTATCTTTCTGAAACCTGAAGTGTTATATATTAAAAGAGTTTATCTCTTCATTGGATGTACCCAAAGTTCAGCAGAATGTTCTCTACTCTTTTCACACTACACAGTCTGGGTAATTTTAATTTATTATCATGATTTTATTTAGCAAGTAAGACTTCTAAATCTCATTTCATCCCACACTACTTTCCCATATATTCCACTTCTGTCTGCACTTCCCCATTTAAATGCCCCGATATTTATCTCAAAATCTCCACACATATATTTTAAACTCATTAACCTCTACCTCCAACACCTGATTCTCCTCCTGGGTACCTCCGTATAAGTAAATAATTCATAATGAACTCATTTTTTTAAACTACTCACTTCTGTTTCTATTGATCAAGTCTTAGCAATTTTTACCTACTGCCAATTCTCAAATTTCTCCTCTCTTGTTTGTTTACTATAGTAGTCTCTCAACTAGTTTATCTATCTCCAGTCTTTCCATGTTCCCTACTTCTTGAATTTATTCTCCACTCCACAAACAGAGTCCTCTTTTTAAATGTAAATCTGGTCATGAAATCCTTACTCACCAAAACCTTCAAGGTTCCCTGTTGTGTTCAGGATAAAATCCAAACTCTTTAATTTGGTTGAACAAAGCCCTTTAGAATATAATCCTTATTTATCACCACACAAGCTCGCACTGTATACTACAGCCATATTCAACTCTATGTACTTTCCCAACTATAACATCATCTTTCTTTTTTTTTAATTTTTTTATTTAAATTCAATTTAGGTAACACACGCTGTATTATCAGAGGTACAATTTAGTAATTCATCAGTTGCATCATCCAGTTTCCCCATTCTCCCATCCACCTCCCCTCCAGCAACTGTCAATTTCTTCTCTTATCTATAGAGTCTCTTATGGTTTGCCCCCTCTCTGTTTTTATCTTATTTTATTTTTCCTGCCCTTCCCCTATGTTCATCTTTTTGTTTCTTAAATTCCACATATGAGTGAAATCATATGGTATTTGTTTTTCTCTGACTGACTTATTTTGCTTAGCATAATATCCTCTAGGTTCATCCACGTTGTTGCAAATGGCAAGATTTCATTCTTTTTGATGGCTGAATAATATTCATATATATAGGAATATTATATATAATTATATATGTGTGTGTGTGTGTGTGTGTGTGTGTGTGTGTGTGTGTGTGTGTGTGTCACATCACATCTTCTTTATCCATTCATGGACATCTGGGCTCTTTCCATATTTTGGCTATGGTGAAACTTGCTGCCTTAAACACTGGGGTGCGTGTGCCCCTTCAAATAGTTATTTTTGTATCCTTTGGATAAATACCTAGTAGTACAATTGCTAGGCCACAGGGTAGTTCTATTTTTAACTTTTCGAGAAACCTCCATACTGTTTTCCAGAATGGCTGTACCAGTTTGCATTCCCACTAAAAGTAACATCATCTTTCATATTTCTCTGTCTTTTCACATTCCACTCCTTATTCCTGAAATGACCACTGCTCCCTCTTCCTTGCTTAGCTCTTACTCAACACTCAAGAGTTGACCAAGACTTTCCCACTTCTAAGACTTTTCTTTAGCTCTTTCATCCTTGGACTGCATTAAATTTTCCTCCTCTAAACAACACCCTCTAATTTCTTCTATCTGGAACTGACTATGCTATTGTAACAGCCTGTTACCCATCTGTTTCCCCCTGTAAATTTTGGTCAGTGTCCATGTGTTATTTATCCTTATATCTACAGCATAGCCATCATTGTGCCTAACAGGGCTACAAGCTCAAAACACATTGAATAGCTAATTGAATTGAATGAATGTGTGCCAGGCAAGGGCAATCAGTGTTACTGGAGTGAGGATTAAAACTGAGAATACCAGAGGTGTTGGGTTGTCAGACTTCCAAATACTTGAAAATTGAGGTGGTGGGTTCAATAAAGGAAATAAGTATGAGTTAAAGATGCCCCAAATTTCTTGCTTACAGATTAGATGAAGTTACAAAAACTAGCACTTACTGAGTTCCTACTAGGTACTGAGCATTTGACTCAATATTTTATATATATCAGAAGGAAGGAAAATAACGAGTTTCATTTTAGACATGTGGAGTTTTAAGTGTCTGTAAGACCTCGTAATAAAAATGTCCACAGGCAATTGTAACTGTAATTCTTGGGAACAGGAAAGAAACAAGGACTCAATAATTAGATTGGGAGTTATTTGAATAGATGGTAATTGCAGGCATGGGGTAGAGGTTGGGGGAGGATCTTCCAAAAAGGATAGTATAGAAGGGAAGAAAGAGGACAGGGACAGGATCCTGGGGAGCATATATTTAAGAGCTAAGCACAGGGAGAAGAAACTTTCCTTCCTTCTTTCCTTCCTTCCTTCCTTCCTTCCTTCCTTCCTTCCTTCCTTCCTTCCTTCCTTCGACAAATATTTACTAGGGCCATACTCAATGCTAGGTACTTTTATAGGAACTGAGGATATAGCAGTGATAAAATAGTCCTTTACCTCATGGAGCTGATATTCTAATAGAGATAGAAGAAGTTGACAATAATCACAAACAAGGAAACATATAATATTAGTGATAGGTGCTATGAAGAAAAACAAAGCAGTATAAGAGCATATAAAATGGCTGAATATGGGTATGGTGGGGGCCTTCAGAGGGGCCTTCCCTGAACTGGCTAAAGGCCCCTCTGAGGATATTTGAAGTAAGAATTAAATGATGAGAGAGAGGTAGCCATATAAACATTTGAGAGGAGGCGCATTTCAAACAGAAGAAAATTAAGTATAAAGGCCCTTAAATAGGAAAATACCTGATATATTCAAGGAATGGAAAGAAAGCTACTGAAACTAGACTATAGTAAGCAAAGAGAAGCATAAAAGCAGATGAAGAGGTAGTCAAGAACACAGTCACATAAGACCTTATAAGCTCTGGTAACAAGTTCAAATTTATTCTAATTGCAGAGGGAAGGTGTTCTAAGCAGCACAATGGTATGATTTGTTTTGGACTTGGAAATGACCATCCTAGTTACTGTATGGGAAATAGACTATAGGGGGCATAGAGAAAAGCAGGGAAATTTGTTAGACAACTAATTGCAATACTTCAAGCAAGAGGTGGTTATGGGTTAGGTCTTTGGTTTTAATAGTGGAGATAGTGAAAGATAGTGGAGATAGTGAAAAGTACTTGGATATGGGATTTGTTTTGAAGGACTTGTTAATGGATTTGGTGTGAGTTGGGAAGAGTTATGGTATAGAGAGGGTAGGCAAGGAATAAAAAATTCCTTGGTTTGGGCCTGAATAACTGGATAGCGCCCATTACTAAGGTATGAAAGACTGGAGAAGGAACACGTTTAATGAGTATTGGGAAGAAGTAAGAAATATATAGCTTGCTTTTGTACATGTAAAGTTTGAGGCATTCATTGGGCAGCTATATGCTAATGTTCAGTAAGAAATTATAGCTGAGGGGTGCCTGAGTGACTCAGTTGGTTAAGCATTTGACTCTTGATTTTGACTCCAGTCATGATCTCAGGGTTGTCAGATCAAGCCCCATGTTGGGCTCTGTGCTCAGAATGGAGCCTGCTTAAGATTCTCCCTCTCTCTCTCCCTCTGTACCCCCACCTCTCTCTCTCTCTCCCTGTGCCTCTCTCTCTCTTACAAAAATAAAAATAAAAAAAGAAATTATAGCTGAGTCTAAAGTTCAGGAAATAATTCAATATTAAATGTATAAATTTTGGAGTCACCCTCTGTGAATTAAAGCTTTGAGACTAGATGAAATGTCTAATGGGTTAAATGTAGATGACTAAGAGGAGAGGTCCTTGGACTGAGCTCAGGATTTAGAGATAGGACAGATAAGAAGAGCCAGAAAAATAAACTGAGAGGTGACCAGTGTGGCAGGAGGAAAATGAAAAGAGAGTAGTGTCCCACAGCCCAAGTGAAGAAACCGATTCAAGAAAAAGGGAGTAGTCAACAGTGTCAAATGTTGATGAGACAGTAATTCTGAGAATTGACTATTGATTTTAGCAACATAGAGGTCATTAGTAACCTTGACAATAAAATGTTGGAGACAAAAGCCTGAATGGATTGTTTCATGAAAGAATGGGAAGTGAAGAAGTGAAGACAGTAAGTCTTTTTAGGCATTTAGCTGTGAAGGGATAAAGAAAAGTGGAGTATTAGCTGGAAGGTAATTGGGATCAAGAAAGGAATATTTTCTTTTAAATAATGTATATTAATTATCTGACTGCTAATGGAATAACCCAGTAGTGAGGGAGAAATTGATGGTTTAGAAAAGAAGGGAAAATTTTACTAGCACTTTCCTTGGGGAGGTCAGAGCAGATATGGGAGACTGAACTTAGATTATTTTAAAAAAGGATAATTTATATATATTAAGAAGAGGTAAGACAAAGTATGTTGGTGATGTACAATGGAAAGATGAGGATGTTTCAGTGCTTCTCTTTTTTAACCAAATGTAAGGGAAGCCATCAGCTGAGAGTGAGAAGAGAAAAGGGGTTAAAAAAAAAAAAGAGGAAAAAAAGGCAGTAAGAGATGAAGGAAAGGCCATACAAGAGAGTGGTGTCATGAAAACCAAGGGCAAAGGGAACATGTCAAGAAGGAGCAGGACATTGATCAATACTGTTAAATGTTCCTGCATTCAAGTTATATGAATATTGAAAAGAGGCTATTCGGTTTGCTAATTAGGTTGTTGGTTGACATTGGCAGAAGAGGCTTCATTAAAACAATATCAGTGAAAATTAAATGGGAGTAAGGAACTGCATATGAACACAATAATTTTTAGAAAAGGAGGTGGGGTATAAGTTGAAGAGAAGGATTTATTTGTCTCCTTTATTAGACTACAGATTCCTTGAGGAGGAGGAATATGTCAGATTCACATGGTTTACCTAGTGACTTGTACAGGGTATGACACTGCTAGTTTCCAATAAAAGTTCAGTATGTGAGTAAATAAATGAATTATGCACTCAGAGTCAAAAAGATGTCCTTTTGAGAAATAGGATCTGTTCTATTCTCAAAACATACAGTTGGAGAAAAATAGCTAAAGAGGTTCTTCTGTACCCTAGAGGAATAGAAGAATGGAAATGACAAAGAAGGTAATTCAAATGTAATCTGTGGTCTCTGAACACTCACACCACTGCCCAGTGTATGGGCAGAAACCTGGAAGATCTGACCCCAGAACTGTAAGAAATTACTGACCTCCCTCAACTTATGATGGATCTATGTCTTGATAAACCCATCATAAGTTGAAAATATTCTAAGTTGAAAATGCATTTAATAAAGCTAACCTACCAAACCTCATAGTTTAACCCAGCCTACCTTAAACATACTCGGAGCACTTGCATTAGCCTACAGGTGGGCAAAACAATCTAACACAAAGCTCATTTTATAATAAAGTATTGAATAGCTTATAATTTATTGAATACTGTACTAAAAGTGAAAAAACAAAATAATTGTATAAGTACAGAATGGTTGTAAGTGTATTGGTTTAATACCATCATAATTTCATGGCTGACTGGGGACTGCTATTCACTGCCACTGCCCAGCATCATGAAGAGTATTGTATTGTATATTGCTAACCTGGGAAAAGATGAAAACTCAAAATTCAAAGTATACAGAGTATGTATAAATTCATAAATTCATCATAAATTTATAAATTCATCATAAATTCAAAAAATCATAAGTTGAACCATTGTAAGTTGGAAACCATGTGTAGATCTCATTCTCTGCATAGGGAAGGAAATACTGAGATGGCTACATGTTGTGGTGAGGTTGCAGTTTCCTCTGCCAAAGTTATCTTAAGTCACCCAACTTACTCTTAGAGACGAGAGGGAATTGGGTATGATACCCATGTAGGGTATCATTTGAAGGGTATATATACAATAACAAATGAAGATTTCATAGACTTGGAATCAGGGTAGATGAGAACATAATTAGATGAAATCAAGACAAGGGCTTTTTAGGCTGACTATCAGAGAAACCATCTTGACACTGAAAATTATGAGATTGTGGGCTAAACTTTGAGAGGAAATTGTGGAAACCCTGCCACTGAGTCACTTATAATTATTTACAGTTAGGCAGGACAATGTAGTTGAAAAATAATGTGGCATAATACAAGGAGCAGTTTTGCTCAGTTCCCAAAGGGATGGACTGGATATGACCTAATAGCTTTTTCCTACACTAATTTGGTTGATTGTGTCAGAGAAAAGTCTGTTTGAACATTTTGTTTTCCTCCTGTTGAGTGAATCATACTTGCACTGACCACAAGGATATAAATTTGAGAATGCCTGTTGATTAAGCAGATGACAGAATGTGGACTGGGAGGCCAACAATTTGGAGAAGACTCAAAGTAACCTTAAAGTTGAAGGATTGGTCAGAAACAAGTAAAGCTCCTTAAAGATATGACCTTGTGTGGTTCACTGTTGATTTCAGAACATGACTCCAGAGCCTGGAATATAGTACTTGATGAACAAACAGCTGATTAATGAATGAATGACACCTTGGGAAGAAAACTTAGAACACCAATATAATCCAAGCAGTGGATTGACAGGTTAAACATGTTCCTTAATACATCTGAGTCAGTTTTCTCACCTTTTTCATAGGTTCTTCTGGGGATGAAATATAGATAAGATACTTGAGATTTAACATCTTAAGAAGTATTACCTGTCTTTCCCCTTTATTTTTCCATATTTAATCTCTACAGACAAGTCAGACTTTCTGTTTAAGTTTAATGACATTGAAAGAAGAGAAAAATTATGCCTTTTCTCTTAAAATAATAATAACATATTAATGTTAAAACAGCTGAGGTTAACAGTAGCCAACACTACAGGCCAATTTTTAGAGTAATTTTTAAAAAAACAAACAGCTAAGACATTACCAGTATGATATGCTTTCACTTGGCTTTTTATCAACTCACCCCAAATCTTAATGCAAACAAAATAAAAAAGCTCTTTAGCAACATGTTCTCATCCTTGGGATTCACTCAGTATCCAAAACACCCAGTCTGCCTCTCTCGGAGATTAACTGTAATTCACACTATGTTGGCTACAGATAAGCTGTTTCCCCAGCCTCAGCCATTGGAGCTAACCAGTGAGAAACTCCAAATTTACTTTTTCAACCTCCTGGCTTCCAGATTTCCTTCTATCATTTTTTTTTTTTTTTTTTTTTGTCCTTCCACACCAGACAGAATTTACAGGGTAAAGATTAGATTCATTAAAGAAATAAAAATCTTTTTTCTCTCTTTCTTTATAAACAGGAGATATTTTCTGTTTTTCTCTTTTGTATTTCTTTTCTTCCTTCCACTTTGCTGCTTTTTAAACTGGAGTTAGGAGACACCAGTTTAATTTGAACACAATAACTGGACTTAATTAATATCCCAAGGTAGTTTACTTCCTTTAGCAACACTGTCTGACACTTTTTTCTCTGAAATGTTTTCTTCAAGGGCTTTTTTGAACAATATTTAAACACAGTTTTTGATCAGAGAGTTGAAGCGATCCTATCAGAACTGCTAAAATTGGGTGCAGAGTGTTTGGTGAGCAATCCAGGAAGTGCTGTAAAATGATTAACGGATAGAAAAGTCATCCAAGTGAAGGCTTTCTAAAAGACTCAAGATTATTCAAACCAGAGAAGAAAGTTTTCAGCCCCTTAGAAATAGCCACTTTTCCTGGATGGTTTAAAAAACAAAAACAAAAATGCCAACTTAATTTATTTCAAAACAAATGTAATGTTCATGGAGGATTTTTGTCTTGCAAAGTAAATAAGCTGTGTGTTGAATTCTTTATATATTTGTTTTATAAGACAGGAAGTAATGACTTAGTAACTGCTTTTAAGTACTGAAATAATTCTCTGGAAAAAAAAAGATCTGCTTTCCTACAGTACCATAATTCAGTCCTATGGTCGTCCCTATCCATCCCTTTTTCACTGTCAACCCTAAGATTTCCCACAGCCACTTCATTTTTGATTTTTTTGAAAAGTCTACTTTCCCATGCTGTCCATACCAAAAAACACGTTCTGTGACATTCACAACAGGATGTCTGTTGTTTTTTCCCCCCATTAAGGACGGTACAAAAAGAAATGGCATCATTTGTAGCAGGGAGTATTTTAGCTAGGTCTTCTAGAGACCTCCAAATCACTTTCTGTAGTCAGTGATAATTTACCAAAGAAAGCTATGGAATTTTCGTTACTGATCTCAGCAGATCCTTACCTCCCCAGAGATGCCATGCTGAGACTGAAGAGGAGAAGTGAGTTGGCAGCAATCGCTGAGAAATGGATGAACCTACAACCTTTTCATCCCTTTATTTTATTCAAGCCAGAGTTCTCTAAATGTTAATGCATTGAGAGGAATCTAAACTACTTTTGTGAAGACTGAATGGCAAGCAGTCAAAAAAAGAACATCTGACTTTGCTCCATCAATTTCTTTTTGTCCCTCACACATACACACACCCAGCTTCTCAGTCTGTCCTTTCAATATGCAACATAATTTATTGCCATGGCTTCAACAACCTGAATACTGATGCCTCTCACA
>JAQQSY010004679.1:0-12161 GCA_028646535.1 Procyon lotor
CCAGAAATGAATGTCTGGGGGACTTCTAAACTTACTCTTTTTTTTTTTTTTTGGAAAGGAAGATGACCTATTTTCCCTCCATCTCTACTGAGGAGAATAAAAAGAGGTCGTAAGCATAAATACTGGCAGACGAAATGTAGTTTGACACTTTAAAATCACTGCTTGGCAACTGAGAGACGTGTTAGTGGAGGGGAGAGGCAAAGGCTGTGGCCAGGAGAGAGAGAGCTGGGAAGGCGGGCTGCAGGGGAACCCCCCACCCCCGACACTGGGCTGCAGCGCCCCCCGATTAGGGTCTGAAAGAATTCCTCTTCTTCAATCCGAGGAAGGGAAGCCTGGCCTCCAGAATTCCTGGGAAGGTGATGAGGCAAGCATAATGTTGCGTGATTCTGTTCCCGAGTCATTCCAATGAGGGGCTCTCAGAAAGTCCAAAATAATCGCAAGCTTTTTCTCATAATAACCACAACAAATATTTATGGACTCTCTACTCTGTGATAGGCATTGACGGCATTATCTCCTTCAATCTTCACAGGAAGCCTGGGATGTTGGTATATTATTATTATCCCGAGTTTCTGCCTGAAAAACTGAGGCTCTAAGAGTTTAAATTGCCTAGGATGGAGCTTGCTTGTGGCAAAGTCAGATCTCGAACTTGGGTCTGTGAGTTCAGAGGCTTCCCTTTAAAGATGAAAAGCAGCTCATTTTAATCACAATGCTGAGTTGACAATCTCTTTCTGAGAGGATCAGTAGATAACTATGCAAAGAACATGCACCAGCACTGTGCTTCTCTGTGGCTAGCGAGTTTTATCTAACCCCCACGGCTCAAGGATCATCACTCTCAATTGGTTGAGCCACCTGTGATCCAACAGTCTAAATGGAATTTTTTTAGAATGTTCTACACTTGAATGGTGTTCAGTTGTGAATAACAAAGTAATCTTTCCCATCTTTCTTGATTCACGGCCTGAAGACTGTGCAGTGAAGAAATAGGACCAAAAGCCAAGGAAGTACCAAAGGTTTCCTCAGCGTCCATGCGTGAACCGGAAGTCCAGAACGTCCATCAGAGGACATCAATGTTCAGTGAGCGGAGTCTCAATTTCCAAAACTCTAAATCAGAGGTTGGGAAGCTATAGTTTGCAGGTCAAATCAGATCCACAACCTGTTTTTGTAAATAAAGTTTTACTGGAACACAGCCTTGTTCGTTCCTTTGTGTATTACCTATGGCTGCTTCTGTATGGACCATGGCAGAGTTGAAGAGTAGCAACAACAGAAACCCGAAGGCCCATAAAGCTTAAAATACTTACTTTCTGGTCCTTTGCTGACCCCTGCTCTAAATGCCTCCCGTGACAACAACAACAACAAAACAAAAACAAAACACCAGGCCCGTGAGAGATTTGGAAGACCTATAACCTTGACAGGGGAAAGAGCTGCAAAAAGAAAAAACGGAAGGCCAGGAGAGAAAGAGAGAGAGAGAGAGAGAGAGAGAGAGAAGGAAGGGTAAAAACAAAAACAAAAAACAAAAAACAAAAAAAGACATAAAAAAATAACATTCAGTTGCAGTTTCTATTTACTGCAAGCTTGTATGTCAGACTGTATACTAGCATCTTTTCTTGCATTATTTTCTGTAATCCTCCTTACAACCTTATGAAAGCAGGCTGCTTTTAAATATTTATTTTGTAAATGAAGACACTGAGGCTCAAGGAAGCTGAGTAACTCACCTAAGAGCATAAGTAAGAGTCCAGTACTAAGTGCTTAATCACTATTCGGCGCCTCCCACTAGAAGAGATGCATCCAGCAGGCAGGTCTTGAATGAAATGTGCATTTATGTGAAAGTTTACACATCCTCCAGAAATACGAAAGCACTTTGAAAGGAAAACACAATGTGAGGTAGGATAATTAAGGATAAAAACAGACCGGAAACACTGTAGAAAAGCACACAGTACCAGGGCCCTGGGTGGGTAGTTGAAGAGAAGTCTGTACACGAGATTATACTCATCGGCATAAATATCCATGCAAAACCTTCGCCCAAAAATAAGCAACCAAAGAATGAATCAATTTTAAGGAATGCCATCATGTTTTCTTTTAGACTGTGTGCACAATTTATTCTCATAGGTGCCAGAAAACAACAAATGAGGGATGCGGGGCCTCGGAGGTGCTATATTTAGGAGCTAATAATGCTCTCGTAGGACAAACAAAGCCACAACCTGGGTCTTTTATCATATTGCTGAAAGCCCTGCTTGGGTCATTAAACTCTTCTTGTCTCTGGTTTATCACTTAAATAAATGAGGTAAGAATTGCTAATTAGGCTTACAATGTTACCATATAGAAAGTTAGGTTCTAAGAAATGAGCTTCCTAAGCCCAGAAACCGTGAGACCACTATTTCAAAGCTCTGATCCCCTGGCTGTCTACAGGTCTATTCACTTCTGGCTTGAGGCAGAAAAGAAAGCGAAATGAAGAAGTCATCTTGGTGGAATGTTGTAGGAAATCCTTTTCCATCTCTGTGCTTACATATACTCATTAATTTAAGATATATTTATTGATTACCAACATACCGATTAATTGCCATTGATTACCAACATACATCTGTTGATTAACACTGACTGATTCCATGCCACGCACTGTTCTAGGCCCTGGGGATGGAGCAAGGAATTAAACTGATAGAAACCCCTGCCTAAATGAAGCTCACACTCCCGTCATGCCTATTTCTGAATTTGCAAGGCCCTGTTAGTTATAAACTTCATTCTAATATATGAACAAGATCAACTTCTTAATAACAGTAATAATATATGGCGCTTTACCATTTCTGTAAAGCACTTGCACATGACAATAGCATTTATTCCTCAGAACAACTTTGGGGAGTTGGCAAGAAATACGGCAGATGATTTAAAGAAAGAGACAAGTAATATGTTACTGAAAGCAAAAAGAACAGAGGGCATGAACAGATTATTTCTCTATATGGAAAAAAAACCCAGTGACTAATAAACATGAAAAAGTATTCAACTTTCCTAGTGCTCAAAGATATTGTAGCTGAAGGTAACAATTTTTACTTGCAAAAATAACAAAAAGCAAAGGGGAAAAAAAGATTGTGTCCAGAGCCAGTGAGGAGCTATGGGGTGGAAACCACATATGCAGAGAGCCCTTACACCTGCATACACTTTGATACAGTAATTCCGCTTTCAATAAACTGTCCAATGGGAATAATCCCAAATCTGGATTTAGAATAGAAAAAAAAAGTAAAAACTATAAACTTATCCAAGTATAAG
Organism: Procyon lotor; assembly: GCA_028646535.1. Taxonomy (NCBI): domain Eukaryota; kingdom Metazoa; phylum Chordata; class Mammalia; order Carnivora; family Procyonidae; genus Procyon; species Procyon lotor. Next base: position 3,256 of record JAQQSY010004679.1, read on the forward strand.
AAACCTGGATAAAGGGTCCAACACAGGGGTGCCTGGGAGGCTCAGTTGTTTGGACATCTATCTGGGCCTTTGGCTCAGGGTCCTGGGATCGAGCCCTGCATTGGGCTCCCTCCTCCGAAGGAACCTGCTTCTCCCTCTCCCTCTGCCTGTTGCTCCCCCTACTTTTGTGTGCTCTCTCTCTCTCCCTTTCTCCCTCTCTTTCTCTCTCTCTGTCAAATAAGTAAATAACATCTTAAGAAAAAAGGGGGGGCTAACACAAAGTCATTATCTAGAGAACCCTTCCTGGAGAAGTCAGACAGCTAAAAATGTTCAATAGCCCTATGCAACCTGATGTCTAGGGTTTCCTGTGCAAGTTGCAGCGACAATTGTGCCTCGTTGACCCGCCAGTTATACCCTAAATGTACAGAGGAGGATATATATTAACAGGAGTACAATTGTGATGGACAAAACACAGTTTTGTGTTTCCCACAATCCCACAGGAATTCTGAGGCTACTGTGGATTTCTTTAAGCGTTTGTCCCTCTGGGTTCCCATATTATAAAGATCATTCACTCTGATACCTTTTTGCTAGTTTGTAAATCTCTTGTGTCTTATCATTTTGTATGATAATGATAATAATGATACTAATTATTAGTTTTTTTAAGAGACATTAAAATTTTAAAATTTTACTGCATGCCAACATATCAGGATGAAGGTATTATCTCCTTCCAAAAACTGGTATTATTATTAGCATACCTATGTTTTACGGGTAGGAAACTGACCTCAGAGAGGTGAGGACTGCGTCCAGGATCACGCAGACACTGTTGGCACAGCTGGGATTTGAATCCAGTGATCCAATTCTGCTCTAGATCCCATGCCCCCTAACCACTGGGCCATACATCCCAATCCTATTACTTTATTCGATAGTTACGCAGAATATTTTTTCACCAGTCCAATTAGGTCCTGAGTTACATTAAGGGAAGACATTTCTCACTCAGCTTTGAGTACAATGTATGGCACTCAGTTGGCACTCAATACATGCTTGGGTCTTTAATTAATAAAGCCACTGTTGACTCCTCTACTTCATTCAATTTCTAATCTTTCATCAAGTTGTTGGGGAAGCTTTCCTTAAGGGGGAGAAATCTCTTAAAATCAATCCCCCGCCACCTGCCTTTTGTTGCCATCATGTTGTCGGAGGTCTTATCCCCTCAAGCCAGAGTCCACCAGCCTCCTAACCCCTCTCTCAGACTCCGACCAGTCGCACACACTCATCACCTAAACTACTGGGTCGTAAGGCTTTTCTGACTGATGAGCCTAGATGTAAGATCGAAATGCTCAGATCCCAGGGTGACTGGGTGTGGGTAGAGCCCCTAGGCTCATCACCTGTGACCCAAAGCACCCTCCCAAGTGACAGACAAGCAGTCCTGGTGAGGCTTAGGTTGAAGGATTCGTTCGGCTGTGGGATGCCCAGTGCTAAAACTCGGGAAGTTCTGGCCAAACCAAGCCAAACTGATAACGTTGCCTTCTCCTCTTGGTCACCAGCTTCTCTCCACGACCGCGCACCCTACAAATAACAGTTCCTACTTGGGCCAAGTATAAACCAGGAAGCACAGATTCCGATCAAGTCGAATTCTCACTTAAAACCATTCAATGACACGTGCTGCCTCAGAAAATCCATACTTAAACTAACACTCAAAGCCCTTGGCAATCTGGCCAGGACCAGAGTCACCCCAAGGATTCAGTTAATTCAAAGCCCTTTCATCAGCCCAACCCAGCCTTCTGTGAGGTCTTGACGACCTCGATTCAGGACAATTATTTAGACCAGTCATGTGTTGGGGAGTGAAGCACACGAGACCCTTCCCACTTCTTGAACTCCTACATCAAGCTGTTCTTATTTTCCTCTTCCAAGAGTTATTGATCCTTTCCCACGTGTATATCTTGTCTGTCCAACCAGGATGAAGCCTCTTGGGTGGCCGGCGTCACCCCTTTATTTATGTCCCCCACAGCACTGAGCAATGCCATTTCTTACACACAGAGTGAGCACGCAATAAATATATATTCATAGACAACTGATTACTACTGTCCTTCTTCCCCCTACCACGTGAGGAATTCAGCAGCCCTTTCACACAGATAAATTTTCCATTTTTTTTTTTCCTGTGGCTCATGATTCTGCCTCCAGAATCCTAGGTTTCCTTAAATGCCTCATAGGAGAATGAAACTGAGAGCAAAGTAGGAGCATTTCCTTCTGCTGGTGATAAGAAAAGGGCAGAACCACAGCTGGGGGGTTGGGGAGAAGGAAGATGGGAAGAAACTATAACAGAAATGTAAAGAGATGACCTAGAAGAAATTTTGAAGAGGGAGAGAGCATGCCAGATATAGAAAAAGATACAAAGAAAAGGTAGAGAGAAAAGGGCTTTGGAGAACACAAAAATGAAATGAAATAATAAATAAAATAAAGCCGTCTATATGAAAGTGTGGCCACAGAAACATTGCAGAAGGGCCCAGCACAAATGGCAAGCCTGACCCTGAAAGGGGCAGCCCGTCTGACCCCCTCCAGCAGAGCGCTCTCGCTCTCGGTAGGCTCGGCCCAGATGGCTGGCTTCGTGTGCCCGTCCGGGGAGGCCCCTCGTCGCCCAGACAGCACGCAGCCCCAATTACAGGGCCGACGGCAGCCACACTGAACCGATGGGAAATTTCCTGCAGGCAATATAATCTCGGCATAAAAAACAATATTGATCCATTTGCCTCCCAGCCAAAGAGAAATCAAGTTAGACAAAGGAAATTAGGCAAGAGGTTTCACAGGACTCCCACCGCAGCTGCGGAATAAACCTAATGTTCCCGACTCTCCTTCCCAGGCGCGCCGCCTCGATGCCCAAAGGCCACTCCCCCGGGGAGGGCGCTGAGTAGGTGTTCACAGGCACACGCCATCTTTTAAACGAACAAGTCAATGGTCTTCTCGTGTCCAGGGGATCCCACCAGCCAAACCGTGCTGGGAGTGACGTCCAGGAGCGTCGGCAGATTTGCAAGGACGCATGCGGCAGGCCCGCCAAGTGCACGCTTGTCACCAAGGACGGAGCATGCCATCTGCTGCCCTGCAGACCGGTGAGGAAGCTCTGACCTTGGATTCACAGGCAGACGGGCAGCTCAGTCAGCACTCCCAGCTCATCGCTCCGTATGAATCCACACAGTATATACACACATTCCTTCATCCCTGATTATATAGGATAAGAGTGAGGAGGTCTCTCTGGCAGTGAGGGCTAATACTGAAATGTAAGACTCGACGGGAAAATCAATGACTGCAGCAAAAAGGAAGGCCACTGCCTCTCTGCTGACCTTGCCCTTGCCACGCTGGGTAAAAAGTGATATTATGCCTTATTCACTTTGTCTTCAGCTACTTCCTGTGGCCTCTGGATCATGGCAGGGGCCCGATATCTGGTTTTTTAATAACTGAATAAACGAAGGTGAAACAAGATAAAATGTGATGGGGACAAACGGGAAGTTCTGCATTTAGTTTCAAAAATCAAGTGATTTTATATGCTTCTACTGACTGAATCTGACAACACTTGATGTCAAAGAAATCAGGAGCTAGATGGATGTGCTAGAAAAACTCCCACACATGTATACAAGGATGTACACAGTGTCTGAAACAGTGAGAGACCAGAAATGTCCTAAATGTCCAGAGCAAAGAACATATAATCAATTATGCTATATTCACAAAACAGAATACTACACAGCACTGAACATGAATGAAAGAACCCACACATTTCAACATGGCTAAGTCCTGGAAAAAAGTACTGAGAAAGTCACACAATAATACATGTAGTACAAGACACTTCATATAAAGCTAAAAATACACAAAATTGGGGCATCTGGGTGGCTCACTCAGTTAAGCCTCTGCCTTCGGCTCAGGTCATGATCCCAGGGTCCCAGGATCAAATCCCTGCTCCACAAGAAGCCTGCTTCTCCCTCTCCTGCTCCCCCTGCTTTTGTCCCCCCCCCATCTGTCAAATAAATAAATAAATAAATAAAATCTTAAAAAAAACCCCACAAAATTATATATATGTATATATATGTAATGGTCTGAGACTGCATCTCCATATAGTACAAAGAGAAACATATGGGAGTAATAAACATCAAATCCAGGATCCAAGGTAGTTGTTGGCAGTGAATACACAAGGCCATTGTTTTTGCACTTTCTATTTATATTATTATAAAAATTATTATAACATTGAGTGTTATAGTTATTTATAATGTTCCACATTATAAATTATGTTAGACATTATAAAATACTCTCTGCTCAAGTGGACTTGAAAGTGTAATACAGAAAGCTGTCACTGAGCATAATCCTAGTCCTTTCAACATAAACATCCGAGAGGAAGACCCAATACCAGTTTTTAAATTGTCAACTGAGCAAATGTGATAAGATATTGGAACTTCATGCAATTGCTGACATGGCACTGTTTTTAACCTGCAAATGGCAATTGCTTAAGGTGCATCCTAAAAAATGTAATAAACGAAATGCGAAGTTCTGCATTTAGTATAAAACTAATCAGCCTCACATGTTCCTGTTCCGGCGGTATTCCAGGCAGAATCATGTCCAGTTCTCGGACTTGAATCTTTGTAGGACATGGTCAACTGCGTGTCAGGAGAAGGGTGAGCAGAACATGGTCAGGACATTGGGATTCTGCTAATCATGGACCTAAGGATCTACTGAAGAGTCTGAGAATGCTTATTTGGGGATGGCATATCTTATTCGGGACCAATGGCTTTCTTCAAATATTTGAATGAAAGCACTACCTTACGAGAACATAGATTCTATAGAGCTCCAGAGGCAAACATTTGAGGAGCTCAAAAGAGGGTCACTTTTAATGCAACCAAAGGAAGAACATCTTAACAATTACAGCCACCCCTGGGAGGACTGAACAGTTTGCTTAGGTAGCAACTTCCTTAAACCTAGTAGTAATCAAACAAGGTCAGAGAGAACTCTGCTTAGGGAGTTAACTGGGCTTTAAGAATCCCAAAGTCTTTTCAAATTCTTTGAGAACCTGTGGTTCTCAAACTTAGATATGAACCAGAATCCCCTGCAGTCCTTGTTAAAACACAGATCCCTGGGCCCCACCCACAGAGTTTCCAAGGCAGCAGGCCTGGGTCCCTGCCTGAGAATTCGCATTTCTAATAATTTCCCAAAGGATGTTGATGTTGCGGCCCAGGGACCGTACTTTGAGAACCTGTGCTCTTAAGAGGAAAAGGGAGATCAGCTTCAATTAAGTTTTTTGGAGTCTTTTTTTCAGGCCATTAGAAAAGACTGCCCTTCCTTACATCACTCACTCACTGCCTCCAACTAGACTTCCACTGTGATCCTCTTCTGACGGGAAGGGCACAGTTTTACTGATGCTTTCCCCAAAGGCCTTTGTAAAAAACCACAGCTCTTTGCTGTGCTTTAAGAATATAAGGACCCTGGGATTCCTTCCAGGTACGGATATTGAATTTCTTTTGATCCATTTCCACTTTGTTTTCTTGTTTCCTCAATAACCAAAGTTCCCGTGTTTTTAAGATAAGTGGCCAGAATCAAGAGTGAGTCTGGGCAAAAATCAGAACTGTCTGACCCACTAAAGGACTCAACCTGGCTTAAGCCCCATTCCTGGCCACGTCTGCCAACGCAGATGCATCTTTGCCAACCACCGCTTTGGGGAAGGAGAAGGCAGAAGTGTCAAGAAATATTATTATTTTTTCTTTAACTCAAAGTAATGTAAAACCGATCTTAAACCAATCCAAGGAACAGATAAACAAAGCCCAACCAAAATTCTTAAATCACACATGGGTTCGTTGGCCCAAGACTGTTAGTATCTGGTTTATTCACTCAACAAATAACTATTGAGCTCCTCTATCTGATGTACCAGCACTGTCTTGAAACCTAGGGATGCAGCTGTTAATAAGATAGGCAAATGCCGAAGACAGAAAAATAGATAATATAGGTTGAGTAGGAAGAAAAATACAGTAGCTGCTTGGTTAGAAAAGCCTATGCATTTTACACAACCGCCTCCCCTTCGTGCTTATCTTTTTACCCCAATGGTTAAAATAAACTGTGCTTACTCTGGCCGAGGCAAATGATCAATGATCGAATGGGTTACTATGATCTGTTCCTAAGCTGTTTTTCTTTTATAATTAAAAAAAAAAATGCCACTATTAGCAGTGAAGTCCCTGGAAATCATTTTCCAGCTCACTCGAAGAGTTCAGTTGCATAAGAACATGTTTAAATAAACAAGCTGAAATAAACAGTGGTTAAAATTTTACCCATCTGTAATCAGCAAAACCAACTTTCTGCCTGCATAGTCAAAACCTTTTTTTTTTTTTTAAAGCGAATGTCTTCTGAAGGCCAGAAAATAAATCCTAGGTGGTTGGTTGGGACAGTTTCACAGCAAACAACGTTTCAAATTGTTTGGGGTATGTAAGAGTCTTCCTTGAATCAAGTTATTTCAGCCAAAATAATCCATCCAAGATTCTCCATTTTAGTCATTCTTGGTGAAAACTGGATGTGTGCAAGACACACAGGAGATGGAACTTCTACATGAAATAGAATTTGAGTATCTTTTGGTCATGTCTGAATTAAGTCATCACTGCAAGGATCTTTGAATCACAAACATAGTTAATAATAGCTCCTACTTAGTCAATAAGTTGACTACCTACTGCCACCAAGCACCTCCTACTACTGAGTGAGCACCTACTGTATGCCAGGCACTGCTAAACATTAACTCTGTACCAAGCATTTTAGTTATTTTGGTTTTTTTCATTAAACTATCTTAAATACTCATGACCATACTATGAAATAAATACCACCATTACCATCATCCTTATTTTATAAATAAAGAAACCTGAACTCAGAAAAATTAAGTAATAATCCCAAGGTCACTTCTCGTTAGTAAAAGGAATTAAACCCTGAAGTGTCCACGTTATACTATGGTTGTGCTCCTGCCCCCAGGGAACCAGGAAGATGGGCAGGATTTTGTGTGGATTAGCAAAAGACACTTATTCCTCAAGATCCTTTGCTATCGGGGGTGCCTGGGTGGCTCAGTCGGCTAAGCGTCTGCCTCAGGGTCAGGTCAGGATCTCAGGGTCCCGGGATGGAATCCCCATGTCGGGCTCTCTGCTCAGCAGGAAGCCTGCTTCTCCCTCTCTCTCTCTGCCTGCTGCTCCCCCTGCTTGTGCTCTCTGTCTCTCTCACTTGCTCACTTTCAAATAAATAAATAAAATCTTTAAAAATAAAAAGATACTTTGCTATCATCTGCCAGAAAACAGTCATAATTTCTGTCTATCTCTATGGTCACCACCACGTGAAGGGTGCCCCTGTATTTGTGCAAGGCACAGTCGGGACAACCCTAACCTCACACCATGTGGCCTCCACCAATGCATGCGAGACAACACAGTGAACAACCACGGTGTAAACTGTCATTTCCACCCACGTACCTGGTATGAAGCCTGGGCGTCCCACCCTCTTCTCCCACACACATGCACGGCCACGGTGTGGCTTTGGGAACTGGGGGAGGACTTCTAAACCTGCTTAGAAACAGGCATTGCGAGCAGAGTTTTCAGGCTGACCGACTTCATAAGCAGAAATGCAGTTGCTGCATTTACATGCACGGGCGTGAGTGTGTGCTGGTGTGTGTGAGATGGTGCAAGAGTGTCGTGTACCCGTTAGTCCAATGACACCCAGTGTGCAACTTCAGGGGAAAATGCCCGGAGCTTCTGTGAAACCGTCCCTGATAATAGCGCTAGAAGAAGAAGTCATCACTATTTGCCAAAGGGCACTTTCTCTCTCATTTCTTCTTTGTCCCCATGCTCCACAAACTCCACTACCCAAGGGTGAAGCAATCCTTCTTCCCCAGCTTTCTTGCACACGCAAGGCCCCCTCCAGAATCCAGAGGGGCACTTTGATAGGCGGCAAGTCATTACTCCTCAGTGAATATCAAGTAAAATTCATTTATCCCTATCTTCTATGAGAAAGGGAAGGAAATGAAGCAGGAGAGACGGCACAATGCCTTTAAGAATGGTATGTTCAAGGTCAAAGCCTGCTGTAATTGAGTTAAAAAATAACAAATGAAAATAGCTGTGGGCACACCACGCCTGCCTGGCGGAATATGGTCTAGCTAGAAGTCTTCATTAGATGTTCCTGGGCACACAACGTGTTAGCTGTGCATTCGTGCGCTGGAGATGCTCCGAGAGATCCTGTAGCTCATAAATACTGAAAAGGGACAGTTGCCATGGTAACTAAGTGCTAGTTAATGAATACCGAAGAACTGAAGCTCATAGGATAGACTTATCCTATCATAGGATAGTCTTAAATTGCCAGAACGTGAGTTACTGCTGCCGCAAGGAGCTTGCAAGTACCTGACGTGCCATGACCTCCAACATGATTTTTAATAAGTTGGCCAGTTTGATGGGTCTCCGTCTTGACCACACAAGGCCGCAATTTTCTCTCTTGACACCACATGAAAATCCTACGCCTGATTTCTTCCCCTTGACTCTAAGCACCGGAATATTTTACGGAAACGAGCCAAACATTTCAATAAGAAATGTGCCCTTCAATTTGAGTCTTCGACCCAAGGAGCGAAGCATTAGGACGCGTATCTCTGTCACAACCAACAGACACAGGGACTCGAGGAGCGGAATACAGCAGACACGCTTTTTGCTTCTGAAAAAGGTGGAGGCTTCGTAGGCACCAAATGCAGGTTGTTTTCATTGGGCAATGACACAGAAGAGCTAGGGCCGCTGATTTTTCCGGGAACTTTTTATAGGCTGGTAACGTCGTAGGTCATCTTTCACTAGGATGTCCAAACCTTCTCTACAGACTCCCACTCCCAATTCTCTCTCACCATTCATCCCACATGTCAGATTTCTCATCCTGGAATCATCCAGCTTTTCACAGGTTTG
>JAQQSY010004680.1:0-12160 GCA_028646535.1 Procyon lotor
GTAAATTTGGAAGTTAACAGTTATATGATATTGATTTATAACCCAGACCTTCCTCTGACCAGCAAGCGCTGTCCTGTGAGGATTCCCCCTTTCCTTTTTGGTTTGTCCTGTTATCCTCTGGCCTTCACTTCCCCCCCACCAACAATACAACCGAGAAAAGGGAGAGGATCCAGAAGAGAGACAATTGGTTTGAAGGCTCAGGATGAGCAGGCTACCCTCCGATGACCAGTCCCCACTCTCCCTCTCCAACTTAGAAAGGAGGCCTACGGCAGTGGAGAAGGTAAGGAAGGTAGAGGAATTAATGAGAGCTTTCTTGTTGAGTAGATCACGGAAACTTGACTTCCCATCAGGCTGGATTTTAGGGAGGGATACAAGTTGACACCCTCAACCCCAACATGCACACAGATGTCTTTATGAAATATGAAATAGAGAGGATCTGTGCCTCCTTCTCTTCTGGCTAAAGCCCTAGGAGTCAGAAAGAGAGTAAAATAGAAATGTCTGTATGTTATATCTAGTAGATAAGACCTGAACAACCTCTCAAAGTTTTCTGAGCCCAGTGGGTCCAGGAAAACCAGAATTATTTTCATTGCACCCAGGAGTGTCATCAGAGTAGCTTGGGTTCATTAGAATGCTTTTGTATGGAAGTAATAACAAATCCAATTCAAACTGATTTAAATAATAAGTAGATTTTATTGGTTCAGTAATAAAGCTTAGAGGTAGGAGTGATTTGATTAGGCACTGGCTTCCTTGCTATTCTCTTATGAGTGTTGGCTCTGTCCTCAGGCTGGCTTCCCGCCTAAGAGCAAAATGTGTGTATCAGCTTCAGGCCTCACATCTGCCTGTGTAGAAAGGGAACTTCTCTTCCCAATCATGAAAAAATAGTCCTGGGCTTCCGTCTGGATCAACCTCAGTCATGTGTTTACCCCAGAAAAGAACCATTGTGACTAAGGAATTGCCATCAAGGCAAGAAGGATGAGATTATGCCAGAGTCGATCAGGATCCACCAGTGGAACTTGTTGGGAGTGGTCTGCTCCATAATAGAAAGGGATCTTGTGGATCCTAGAGCAGCAACCAATAAAGTCAACCATGTAGTTGGAGAAAGCCATATTCCTATAAGGGTTTTGTGGACAGAAGTGAGGGCCTGCTCACTAGCAACTTTGTGGACCAAGAGGATGATGGACATCTTGGCAGATGTCAGAATTTGTCAATTAACGATCAAGGGCTGGATTCCATACCCATCCCATCACTGACACGTTGGTATTATTTACCCTATGGACCTAAAATACAACTGTGGAGAAAAAGGGGCATCCGGCAATTACTAAAATTAAGTTACCATTGCTTCAGCACAGTGAGAACTTGGGAGAAGTATTAAAATAGAGAAAATAAGGTTGCATTTCTTACCCAGCACAGTTTATAGACTATGACTTGTACCTGCTACATCAATTAGCCCTCTGACCTTCAGAGATAACTTCCAGCAAATCCAGGTTCACCTGCTAGGAGGAAAGAGTTCTTCCTCACATTTGTCTTTTAAAATTCTTGCCTTTCAAAACTTAGCTTAAATTGCACTTTTTCTATGAATACTTCCACTAACCAGCCAACCAGAAGTCCTACTCTCCCTCTTTGTTTTCATTCTATCTTTCGTTTTGCAGGGCATCCTTGGAAGGCCCAAGGCTCTGCCTGATGTGTGCCTCTGGTCTTAAAAGGCACTGTATTCAGAATATGGTGTTTGAAAACTTTCTGGAAATATCTCCACCTGTTGTTTTTATTGTTGTTCAATAGCTTAACAAAAAATGAGTTAATGATTCTAAAAAATATCTTGAAGACCATCTTGGAGACTAAGAACCTGCTTCCTTTATAGGTCAATCAGGGAGCTCTTTTGGGGTGGGTGGAGTCTCATGGCATCTTGCGTCAAATTTAATCATTTCTCTACCTTAACTTTTACTTTCTAGTTTCCTGAACTGAGCTCTGTGAGATATGCTTAATTTAGGTCCTAGATAAAAACAGGGTGCACTCATGGGAGGGCCCATCCATGAGCAAACACGTTACCAGTTGGGGGCGGCGGGGGGGAATCAAAGACTGAATTTTGAGCATGCCTTCAGATGTGAATAGAGATTTTGTTCTGTGATATGAGTTTTGTGGGTCCAGAAACAATCATAAGTAGATTTACCAAAATTGCAGACTGTGAGTTGCTATTTTCTGTTGACCAGGTTAAATTGGATTTCTTTTGTGCAACAAAATCAAGGGTTTACAATTTGGAAAACAAACAAGCAAAATAAAGCAGGCTTTTATGGCCTGATGTTTTCTCATTCAATTATAAAGCCCATGTGTTGAGAAAAGATAGGGGAAAAGCAACATATGTCTAAGAGCCAGAAAGAATGGTGGGGAAAAACAGCGATGTTTTTATTCCTTTAGAGTGAGCAATAAAGTTTATACACTGCAGGGGGAAGAAAAATGACCTAAAGCAGGCTGGGTGTAGTGGGGAAAAAGACCCTGTTTCTCTCTGACAGATGTATGTGTGCCCACGTGTGAGCCCAGTGTTGTGTGTGAGCTCACAGGAGTGAGGACCTGCTCACTAGCAACTTGAAGTTGGGTGTAGGGTACATGGAAACGTCTGTGCCATTTCTTCATCCTGCTTCTGATTTCAGTGATAATTGCAGCAGACAATTCCAGGGTCAAATACCACTGAGAGCTTTGTATCTCATTTAATCTGTACAAATGCCTGATGAGGTGGGCATTTCTTTTCATTTGCAGTTTATAAGGAAACTGAGCCTCAGAAAGATGTGTCCAAAGCATACGTTTCTTGTGTACTTTGGTTATGGGGAAAGTCTTGGGTTATGGGAAAGACTCAAAATAAGGTTGCACATCTCCAAAACCCATTCTCATTTCATCACTTCCTACTACCTTTCTAAATATCCACAATATATTATCAGGAGTCAAAAGATAAACAAGACCAAAGGAGTTTGAACAAAAGGGGACCATTTAGTTCTTCAGTTTCTTAAAACTGACAAGGCCAGGAACAATTGATCAGGGATAGTGAAACTGTTCTCATATTCATTACTACATACTTTCTTAATCATTATTTTTTAAATTTTATTTTAACAAAGTTTAAGAATGTCAAGTTTACTGAAAGAAGGTTTACACGTAAGGTAATGAACGTATGATCAGATTTATTTTTCCAAGACTCAAGTCTGTGGCAGACTGACTTCAGATTCTAGCCAATTAAAAATGTGATCAGTGTAATTAAGGGGTCACTGGGTGGCTCAGTCGGTTAAGCGACCGACTCTTGATTTTGGCTCAGGTCATAATCTCAGGGTCGTGCGATGGAGAGATGGAGCTCCCCCTCCCCCATCAGGCTCTGTGCTGATCGTGGAGCCTGCTTGGGATTTTCTCTCTCCCTCGCCCTCTGGCCCACCCCCTCCAAAAAAAGAAAAAAGAAAAACAACACTATAATTAAGAGGAAAATGGCATAAAATATCTTTTTAATACTATCTCAGTTTTATATTTTTTTAAAATATAAAATATCTATTAATATCTGGTTAAGATCGGCTCAATGTATTCAACGTACTGACGAAAATCCAGTGCTGCTCTTAATTTGGGAATATAGGTGAGGTTCGGTGGGGTGAGTTCCAGAGCCGACAGCCAAGGAAGAATTCTTAAAACATCTTTGGTGCCAAATGGTGGTGTTTTTGTTTTAAAAGCATGGGGACAGAACCCGTGGTCAGAAAGAGGTGCTGCCCCGGGCTTGTGAGGAGTGGCTGTTTTTATAGTTGGGAGTTGGGGGAGGTAAGGAAAAGGGAGGTTTTCAAAAGAACTTTCACAAGCTAAAAAGGACCCACAAGATACTGGAGTCCTTGCCATTGTCAAATTCAGGTTGTTTTCCCTCTAGTAGAGCATCAAGACTGTTGGGAGCATCCTGGAAGAATGCCGTGTCCATCTTATCCCACCCAGCAGTGTGTGGGGGGTGGGTGCAGAGGCCGCAGGGTGTCAGCTTGTGCCTTGTCCTCAGCTAGCCTTCTGCTCCCTACCTCTCTCAGTTTCTTCAGATTCCTGAAAGTCAGGGTCCCCCTTTCGTTCTAAGCGTCTGCTTCCTCCAGGGCTGCGTGTCTTGGTATCCAAAGCTTGTCACTCTTTCATTCACTCTGATTCAGATGTGAAAGTCAGCAATTCCCCCCTGATTTCCACACACAAAAAGGGGGCTGCACAAAGGGTTCTGTATTTAGCAGACTCTATTAAAGGTATATGGAGACGGAGGCATTTATTTTAGGATAAGGCAAATAGTGTTAAGTTGGGTCTGTAATGCGTCAATCCTAAAATGTGCAACTTTGCCCATTTTAATATCTCTGAAATAAGAATGTGCCTTGCACCTGAAGGTATGTCATAGTTTAATTGGCAGGGTCTTTTCTTTCATAATGGTACATAAAATAATGGTGCATTTTACAATAAGTGGCATCTTAGATTTGACAAAAAAGGGGATTCTTTTTCTCTGTTTTTAAAATAAGGCCTCTGGGGATTTCTACTATTTGAGCTCTACCTCCTTCCATGATGCTTCAGCCTAGTCTGGTGCCCCAAATCACATTTCTTCATCCCACTTCTGATTTCAGCAATAATTGCAACAGACCTTTCCATGCCAGCTCATACTAACAATTTTGCCTTGAGTGTACTGTGGGTCTTTCCACTTTGTGCTGCAGATAAGTCTGCCTGGCCAAGCACAGCTCCCAAGTGTGGGCGTTAATACCCACAGGGGCAACCTTCAAGTAGTGCATGTCTGGAGCTGGTGGGGGAATGCCCCTGCTTCCCTTCCTCCATGGGAAGAATTGGGGGAGGCACTCTGTAAGCTGCCCAGGAGGTTCAGGCCCACGGGGACCACACACCTTACACTAGCTTTTGCACCTTCCTTTTCTCAGTCCTGTTCCCTGGGACCCCCTCTCAAATAAATTACCTGCACGGGAGTCCTTGTGTGGGACTGTTTCCTGTTTTGTTTTGTTTTGGTGGGGGAGGTGGGACTCAAGCTAGGGGTCTCTTTGTACTCTCCCTCCCAGGGCTCCCTCTTTCCTTATGCACAGCCATTCAGCGGACTCAGCACACATTCTGTTTTTGCATGTCTGATGTATCAACTGCATCTTTGAAAGGATTATGTAAAAAGTTACCAGATTCTGGCCAGGGCAAGGGGTAGGGGTTTTTGTCTTCTGTTTTTGTTTTTTTTTCAGCTTGCATTGCTATAGAAAGAAAAACTGTAAGGATCTATGCTACAACAATAATGGTTTTCTGAAGGTAGAAGGATGGGTGGTTTAAATTTTTTTTTCTTTTTGTTCCTTAATATTTTCTAAAATTTCTGAACTGAATAAGTCTCAATTTTATAGTAAGGAAAAACAATATTAAGTTAATAAAAACATTTGATCAAATTGACTTTTTTCTCTTAAAAACCTAACTTTGTTGAGGTTATAATTTTCATACCATAAATTCACCCATTTTATTTATTTTTATTTTTTTATTTTTTAAAGATTTTTTATTTATTTGACAAAGAGAGAGAGATCACAAGTAGGCAGAGAGGCAGGCAGGGGGTGGGGTAGCAGGCTCCCCGCTGAGCAGAGAGCCTGATATGGGGCTCAATCCCAGAACCCTGAGATCATGACCCGAGCCGAAGGCAGAGGCTTTAACCCACTAAGCCACCCAGACGCCCCAAATTCACCCATTTTAATTATACAATTCAATGATTTTCTATTTAGATTTAGATTTAGCAAGTTGAATAGGGACCAACGGCAGGTCACCCCAAAATGTACCACTTTTGCTGCAGATTATTTTAAGCCAAAAACAGTCAAGGCCCAAAAGACTCAAGAAGAAACTTTGACTTTCCTCCAATTGTCTAAAAAGAGTTAGATAGAGGACCTGCTCCAGCGAGAGACCTCTTGCCATGGATAAGACTGTAGTATGAACTAGGGGTGGTACACAGGGAGGAATTTAGCAGTCTGTTAAAATTCCTCCTATTTATGTCCCATTGTTTCTGAATGGCCCAGCAAACATTCGTTTACCAAATATTTACTTTTTCATCTGCCTGTGAATTGCTTTCTCTGTGAAGTCCCAGACCCCTACACCCTTCTCCTTAGTTCCAGATGACGTATATACCTTGTTTTTTCTGACTGTCTTTGGTATGTTATGTCTGTGTGGATTCCTCATACATACACAAGGAAATTTGATTTTCTCCTCTTAATGTCTCATTTATCTATTTTTAAAGATTTTATTTATCTGTTTGTCAGAGAGACACAGAGAGAGCACAAGCAGGAGGAGCAGCAGGCAAAGGGAGAAGCTCAGAAGCAAAGCTGAGCAAGGGCCCTGGGATCATGACCTGAGCCAAGGTAGATGCTTAACTGACCAAGCCCCCCAGGAGTCCCACTGTCTCAGGTCAGTTTAATTCTTAGGTGGGCTAGAAGAAACCTGAAGTTTCCTCCCCAACATGTACAACTATCACCATATACAGTTTTAGAACGTTTTCTTCTCTCTAATAAGATCTTTCATATCTATTGACAGTTAAACCCCATTTCCACCCTTAACCCTAAGGCAAACATGAATTTACTTTTCTGTCATTATGGATTTGCCTTTTCTGGACATTTCATGTAAGTATCATATAATCTTTTGTGTTTGACTTTTTTTTTTTTAATTTTTAAAAAGATTTTATTTATTTATTTGACAGAAAGAGACACAGTGAGAGAAGGAACACAGGCAGTGGGAGTGGGAAAGGGAGAAGCAGGCTTCCTGGTGAGCAGGGACCCCAATGCGAGGCTTGATCCCAGGACCCTGGGATCATGACCTGAGCCCAAGGCAGACGCTTAACAACTGAGCCACCCAGGTGCCCCTTGACTTCTTTTATTTAGCATAGTGGTTTTTTGTTTTTTTTTAAGATTTTATTTATTTGACAGAGAGAAACACAGCGAGAGAGGGAACACAAGCAGAGGGAATGGTAGGGGGAGAAGCAGGCTCCCCGCCGAGCAGGGAGCCCGATGTGGGGCTCGATCCCAGGACCCTGGGATCGTGACCTGAGCCGAAGGCAGTCGCTTAACGACTGAGCCACCCAGGTGCCCCTAGCATAGTGTTTTTATAGTTCATTCATGTTGTAGCATGTATCTGTATTTTACTTTTTTTTATTAATGTTGATATTCCATTGTGGATATACCACATTTTGTTTATTCCTTCACCAGTTGATAGACATCTGGGCTTTTCCTAGTTTTGACTATTATGAATAATGCTGCTACAAATGTTAATGTACATATCTTTCTGTGAACATGTTTTATTTCTCTAGAGTACATATGTAGGAATGGAATTTCTGGGTTGATGAAAATCTATATGTAACTTTTAAAGAAACTGCAAAACTGTTTTTTAAAGTGGCTGTACCACTTCATATTCCCACCAGCAGTGTATGAAAATTTTGTTTCTTCACATCCTTGCTGACACTTGATGCTTTCTGACCGTAGCCATCCTAGTAGACAGGAAGTGGTTTCTCATTGTGGTTTTAATGTGCATTTCCCTAATGACTAATGATATTAAGCGTCTTTTCATGTGCTTATGAGCCTTTGTACATCTTTGGAGAAATATCTATTCAGATATTTTGCCCATTTAAAAATTGGATTGTTTTCTCATTAAGTTGTAAAAGTTCTTTGTATATTCTGGATATAGGTTTTTGCCATATGTGTGATTTACAAATATCTTTTCCCATTCTGTGGCTCATCTTTTCATTTTCTTTTTTTTTTTTTTTAAAGATTTTATTTATTTGACAGAGAGAAACACAGCTGGAGAGGGAACACAAGCAGAGGGAATGGTAGTGGGAGAAGAAGGCTTCCTGCTGAGCAAAGAGCCCCATGTGGGGCTCGATCCCAGGACCCTGGGATCATGACCTGAGCTGAAGGCAGACGCTTAACAACTGAGCCACCCAGGCGCCCCTCATCTTTTCATTTTCTTAATGATGTCTTTTGAGTGAAAGTTATTTATATTTATTTTAAATTTTGAAATAATTTAAGGTTTATAGGAAGTTGTAAAGGTAGTGCAGAGCAGTCCCATTATCCTTCACCCAGTTTCACTCCCAAATTTTGAATTTTTATTAAGTCCAGTTTACTTTTTTTTTAATTGGATCATGCTTCTTGGATTGTGTCTAAAAAATCTTTGCATAACCCAAGATCTTGACATAAACCCAAGGTTTATAGCTTTAGCTTTCCTCAATTCTTTCCCTTCTTCCCCCCTCCCTCCCTCCCTCCCTCCCTCCTTCCCTCTCTCCCTCCCTTCCTCCCTTCCTTCCCTTCTTTCCTCCTTCCCTCCCTTCCTTCCTTCCTTCCTTCCTTCCTTCCCTCCTACCTTCCTTCCTTCCTTCCTTCCTTCCCTCCTTCCTTCCTTCCTTCCTACCTTCGTAATCTCTGGGGGCACCTAGGTGGCTCAGTTGGTTGAGGGTCTGCCTTCGGCTTAGATCACCATCCCAGGGTCCTGGGATAGAGTCCCGCCTTGGGCTTCCTGCTGCTTCTCCCTTTCTCTCTGCCCCTCCTCATGCTGTGCTCTTTCTCTCTCAAATAAATAAATAAAATCTTGGGGCACCTGGGTGGCTCAGTGGGTTAAAGCCTCTGCCTTGGGCTCAGATCATGATCTCAGGGTCCTGGGATCAAGCCCCGCATTGAGCTCTGCTCGGTGGGGAGCCTGCTCCCCCCCTCTCCCTCCCTGCCTCTCTGCCTACTTGTGATCTCTCTCTCTGTCAAATAAATAATTAAAATCTTAAACAAACAAACAAACAAACAAATAAATAAATAAAATCTTAAAAAAACAAAAAGTAATCTCTGTGCCCAACATAGGGCTTGAACTTAGGACCCTGAGATCAAGACTTGCATGTTCTGTTGACTGAGCTAGCCAGGTACCCCAGCTTTAGCTCTTACACTGATGTCTCTGATCCATTTTGAATTAATTTTTGTATATAGTGTGAGGTAAGGGTCTACATTCATCATTTTGCAGGTTGATATCCAATTGTCCCAGCACCATTTGTTGAAGACTCTTTTTCTCTCAAAATGCCTTTGTCAAAAATCAATTGGTCATAAATATAAGGGTTTATTTCTGAATTCTCAAATCTGTTCTGTTGATCTATGTTTACCCTGATGTTAATATAAAACTGTCCTGATAACTGCAGCTTATATCGTTTTATGATTAGGAAATGAAAACTCTCCAACTTTGTTCTTTTTCAAAATTTTTTGGCAATTCTGTCTTTTAGATTTCCATATACATTTTAGATACTTGCCAATTTCTGCAAAAAAGCCCGCTGGAATTTTGATGGAAATTGAGTTGAATCTATAAATCAACATCAGGGGAGCTGCCATCTTAACAATATTGAGTGTTCCAATCATTGAACATGGAATGTTTCTTCATTTATTTAAATCATATTTAATTTCATCAGAATTGTTTTGAAATTTTCAGGGTACAAGTCTTACACTTCTTTTGATGAATTTATTCATAAGTCTTTTATTTCTTAATACTCCTGAGTGGAATTGTTTTCTTATTTTTGTTTTAAGATTGTTTGTTCTCATATGTAGAAATACAATTTATTTTCCTATATTAATCTTATATTCTGCAGCCTTGCTCAACTTGCTTATTAATTTTAATAGGGGCTTGTGTGCCTTTGTGTCTATTCCTTAGGATCTTCCACATACAGAATCATGTTATGTGTCAATAAGGACAGTTTTACTTCTTCCTTTTCTTTCTTTTTCTTGTGATTGTACAGGCTAGAACCTCTAGTAGAATGTTGAATAGAAGTTGCAAGAGCTGATGTTCTTGCATTATTTTTCACCATTAAGTATGACGTTAACACTAATTCAAAAAGAGATATGCCCCCCTATGTTTACTGTAGTAATCTTTACAACATCCCAAACATGGAAGCAACCCAGAGGTCCAGTGATACATGAATGGAGAAAGAAGTTGTAGTATATACACACACTGGAATAGTACACAGCCATAAAAGAATGAAATCTTGTCATTTGCAACACGGATGGATCTAGAGGGTATAATCACAGGTGAAATAAGTTGGTCAAAGACAAATACCAGAGGATTTCACTCATATGTGGAATTTAAGAAAGAAAACAAATGAACACAGAAAAAAGAGACAAAAAAAAGTCTAGACTCTAAAATACAGAGAACAAACTGGTGGTTACCAAAGGGCTGTGGGTCAGGGGATGGGTGAAATAGGTGATAGGGTTAAAGAATATACTTATCGTGAAGGGCACTGAGTAATATATGGAATTGTTAAATCACTGTATTTATATACCTGAAACTAATATAACACTGCATGTTAATTATATAGAAATTTTTAAAAAGTATGTCAGCTATAGATTTTTCAGATTTTTTTTGTTTTTAAAGATTTTATTGGGGCGCCTGGGTGGCTCAGTGGGTTAAAGCCTCTGCCTTCAGCTCAGGCAGATGACTGCTTGTGGTCTCTCTCTCAATAAAATCTAAGATTTTATTTATTTGAGAGAGAGATATCGTAAGGGAGAGCAAGAGCAAGGGGGAGAGGGAGAAGAAGAGTCCATGCTGAGCAGGGAGCCCAATGTGGGGCTCCATCTCAGGACCCTGGGATCATGACTGGAGCTGAAGGAGCCACTTAACTGACTGAGCCACCCAGGCGTCCCTCACAGATGTCCTTTTTCACATTGAAGAAGTTATCTTCTCTTTCAAGTTTATTTTTTATTTTATTTTATTTTTTTAAGATTATTTATTTATTTATTTGACAGAGAGAGAGAGAGAAATCACAAATAGGCAGAGAGGCAGGCAGAGAGAGAGGCGGAAGCAGGCTCCCCGCTGAGCAGAGAGCCCGATGCAAGGCTCCATCCCAGGACCCTGGGATCATGACCTGAGCTGAAGGCAGAGGCCTTAACCCACTGAGCCACCCAGGTGCCCCTTCTCTTTCAAGTTTATTGAGAATTTTTATTATGAATTGGATTTTGTCAAATGCTTTTTCTGCATCTATTGAGATGATTGTGTGTTTTTTTTTTATCTTTTATGCTATTTTTTAAAAAGATTTTATTTATTCATTTGACAGAATGAGAAAGAGAGAACACAAACAGGGGGAGTGGCAAAGGGAGAGGGAGAAGCAGGCTCCTCACTGAGGAAGGAGCCCAATGTGGGGCTCAATCCCAGGACCCTGATCATGACCTGAGCTGAAGGTAGATACTTCACTGACTGAGCCACCCAGGTGCCCCTCCTTTATTCTATTAATATGGTATATTGCATTCGTTCATTTTATAATATTAAACTATCTTTACAATCCTGGGTTGAATGCCACTGGATCAGAGTGTATAATCCTTTGTATGTGTTGCTGGGTTCAGGATCAATCTGACTTTGGAAGAAATGGAGAAATTAATTAAGGGAAATAGTTCCTACAAAATCTTGTTGTTTTTAATGATATTCTTAAAAAATTAGAAAGTTCAACTATCAGCATCTATTTATCGTGAGGACTAGTAACCCAAAAGTTTGAAAGCACTTCTACTGAGTATAATCTATGTTGCAACTAACAATGTAGAATGTGTTTCAAAACTATGCATTCTTTAATGTTATACAAATATTTTGTTAACCTGGATAAGGAGGAGTCAATTCAATTTTGTGAAACCTTCTTATTCAATTTTTTTAAAGATTTTATTTATTTGAGAGAGAGGGAGGGTAAGAGTATGCAAGCACAGGGAGGGGCAGAGGCAGAGGGAAAGAAAAAAAATTTCAAGCAGACCCCATGCTGAGCGTGGAGTTAGATGCAAGCTTGGCTCCATCCCACAACCGTGAGATCATGACCTGCGCAGAAGTCAAGAGCTGGGTGCTCACCCAACTGAGTACACAGGTGCCCCTTCTTATTCATTTCTTAGTGGTATCTCTTGAGACCATTATTCACTTTATTTCATTACTACAATTATAGGCTCAAAGTCTTACAACCTTTCTAAAAGACAAAAACTCAGAAAATTCAAACTGTGCAGTTTTAATATCTAGCATTTGTTTTCAACAGTGAACATAATGGATTTATCCCCATTTTCATCCTTTTCTTTCAAAATGAGTTTGAAAAGCTCTTTCTCTTTTTTACAAGCTAGAAAGTATCCTTTGTACAATGAAGATTCAAATTGTATCTTATCATCATGTCCTGGAACACTTCTCTGAAAGAATA
>JAQQSY010004681.1:0-12159 GCA_028646535.1 Procyon lotor
ATTCGGTCAGGTGACTTTTAGCACCCTATCACCAAAGAGAAGCATTAGTTAAACCAGTGATTTGATTCACCCAATGAATACCAGTATCAAAACTGCCTGTGACCCACAAATCTTATGCCAGCTTTTACGCTTTAGAGCTGCATCAGGAATGCAGAGATGGACTACAAGAGGGCTGGTGTCCTTTTATAGGCACCTAATCATTAAGGAATTCATCTGATCCACCAATACCATGACAGAACAATTTCAGGATTCCTCTGACTCAACACAAATCCATGTCTCTTCTTTCTTTATAGAAAAGAAAAACAATAAAACAACAAAAACAAAACCACAAAAGCCCATTTTTTATCACTTCCTTATAACCTTATAACCACTTATTTTGAAACAAATATTTACATACAGGCACACCTCAGAAATATCTCAGGTTCAATTCCAGACTACTGCAATAAAATGAGTTAAAGTTTTTGCTTTCCCAGTGTATATAAAAGTTATGTTTATATTACACTGTAGTCTGTTAGGTATGCAATAGCATTATGTTGAAAAAAAGTATATATCTTAACTAAAAAATATTTATTGCCAAAAAATGCTAACCAGCATCTGAGCTTCCAGCAAGTCATAATCACTGATCACAGATCAGCATAACAAACAAAAGAAAAATGTTTGAAATATTGCTAAAATTACCAGAATGTGACAAAGAGACATGAAACAAGCAAATGTTGGAAAAATGGCACCCACAGACTTGCTGGACACAGGGTTGCCACAAGCCTATGATTTATAAAAAAACACAGTATCTGTGAAATGCAATAAAACCAAGTATCTTGTACGTGGTTCTTTGTTCTATGGAAAACTTTACTCCAGTAATACAGGCTAATATGTAAAATCTTATGTGCAAACACTATTTTCGTCAGACCATTACCTGTGGATTTCAGGCCATTTAAAGTATACTTAGACTCACCACTCACCTTACAGTGTACAAATGTACTTTTGATTACATGTAGGACTGAGGAGGGAAGACTATGAATGTTTTCTAGAGTGACGGATTCCTGTGTGGCACAGACATGCTGAACGCATCCTGTAAGAGCTGCTAAGAGCTGCACCATTGTCTGGAAATAAGGAGAGAAGTTTCATTCACAGTATGTTTTTGTTCACAAACATAAAAAGGTATCAGACATGCTGGGTACTAGAAATAAAGCAGTGAACAAAATGGGATACTCTATTCCTCCTTCACTGAACTTTAGTCTAACAAAACTACAAATATTGGAACAACTGGTCAGCCATTTGGTTTTTAAAAAAAGTCAGAATCCTACCCACACATCAAAGCATATGGCAGGTGTTCTACATATAAGTTTTGAAATTATAGGTAGGGCAAGCTATCTTCATTACTTGTCTTACAGAAGTTTGGTGTTTACTCAGCATGAAACTGGATAAATAAATACAAAAAAATTTTTTTGCATTCATATCTTTTAATTCTATAGATTTAATTCCAGCATTGGGCCACTACGTAAAGGATATAGAGCTAATTAATATCAGTATAAAAATTCTTACACTGTTTAAGCTCTTCTCCTATACTTTTTCTAATAAATTTGACATACTTGTAAAATATTCCTTAGAGTGGTCTGGATTTCTAAATTATGGCTTGATAGTCCTCTGGCTTGACTGGTTAACTCGTACATCATGTCATCAAATAATTTCACGGTCTGTGAAAAGCAAGCATGTTAAAAGAAGAGTAACAGAAAACACTAGAAAGGGAAGACATATCTTTAAAGGAAAAAAAAATCAAACAATTTTTTAATTAGTAATAGCCACAGGATATTATCTAGCTTAACAACTTCACTTAATAAAGTAAGCAATAGGGGCGCCTGGGTGGCTCAGTGGATTGGGGCCTCTGTCTTCAGCTCAGGTCATGATCTCAGGGTCCTGGGATCGAGCCCCACATTGGGCTCTCTGCTCAGCAGGGAGCCTGCTTCCCCCTCTCTCTCTGCCTGCCTCTCTGCCTATGATCTCTCTCTGTCAAATAAATAAAAATCTTAAAAAAAATTTTTAAAAATAAACAATACATGTTTTTATATATATAAAATAGTCATATAACACAATTTTTTAAAAGTTTCAGGCAGAAATTGCTTTGTTTTCCATTTCTGTGGTTTGAATCTATTTAATAACATCCATGTAAAAAAAATCACTCAGTTCATTTTTTGGTGCTGTAACAAAGGTGAGTGCTACTCTAAACAATAAAAGTTGATGGTCTTAACCAATCAAGATTCATATGGGTAATTATAAGGCTATTTTCTGGGGGCGATGATGAATTTGTGTTGAATTACCTATTCACTTGCACTCTAACCAGTTCCCCTTTTTGATCAACTCAAAATACCATTCCTGGGTTAGAGGTACTATATGTGACTTTAGAACTAAGCTTTTTGTTTTTATGTTATGTTAGTCACCATACAGTACATCATTAGTTTTTGATGTAGTATTCCAAGATTGTTTACATATAATGCCCAGTGCTCCATGCAATACGTCCCCTCCTTAATACCCATCACCAGGCCAGCCCATCCCCCCACACCCTCTCCTCTAAAACCCTCAGTTTGTTTTTCAGAGTCCACAGTCTCTCATGAGAACTAAGTGGTTTTTCTTTGTCTGTGAAGTTAGCTACCCTAAGATCTTTTTTTTTTAAGATTTATTTATTTATTCATGTGACAGAGATCACAAGTAGGCAGAGAGAGAGGGGGAAGCAGGCTCCCCGCTGAGCAGAGTCCGAACTCAGGGAACTCAGGGCTAGTTCCCAAGACCCTGAGATCATGACCTGAGCCGAAGGCAGAGGCTTTAACCCACTGAGCCACCCAGGTGCCCCTACCCTAAGATCTTAATACTCAGATTTTTCTAAACAATTTAAATGTCCTAAACATTGCAAGAATAACAACACAATATAATTAAAGAGGATTCTGTTTCCCAAAGGCAAACTAATACTCAACATCCTTATTTTAATCTATATAACAGCTGGATCTTTTTCTGGTAGTCAAGAACAGATTCTAAGAAACTTTTAGATGAAGAACAGTCGAATGACTATGAGTAACAGGAATTTTGATGACTATCTGCTTCAAAGCTAAACTTAGAAATCATTAAAAATATGTTTTACTTTTGGCACCAAAATATCTTTAATTGCTTCAATTAAAAAATGCCTATGCTTTTCAGAGAAAAAGTATACTATATATAGCTAAAAGGTAATAGGAAACCGAGTAAAAGGTAGTAATGTAGTTGAACTTAATGTTTTTTCTTGGTTATTTGATTTTACCAACATTTCAGGCTTTTTTTAATTCTAAGACTTCTTTAATAAAATTTGGCTGCAGGGGAGCCCAGCTGGCTCAGTCAGTTGAGTGTCAAACTCTTGGTTTCAGCTCAGGTCATGGTCTCAGGGTCGTGAGATAGAGCCCTGCGTAGGTCTCCACACTCCCCAAGGAATCTGCTTGGGATTCTCTCTCCTCTCCCTGTACCCTTCCCCTATGCTCTCTCCTGCACTCTCTCTCTAAAATAAATATTCTTTTTTAAAGATTTCATTTATTTATTTGAGAGAGAGACAGCGAGAGATGGAATATAAGCAGGGCGAGTGGGAGAGGGAAAAGCAGGCTCCCAGCTGAGCAGGGAGCCCGATGCGGGGCTCAATCCCAGGATGCTGGGATCATGCATGACCTTAGCCGAAGGCAGCCACTTAAACTGAGCCACCCAGGCGCCCTATATAATACATAAATCTTTTTTAGAAATTGGCTCCATTTTTCTAGACAAAGAAATTTAATAATTATTAATAAACTCTACAGAGACGATCTTAGTTAACTCCATTACTCATCCCAAATAGTCACTGAATTGCTTTAATACACAGAAGCACTTAAAATTAGCTACAAATAATATAAATTCAATTAAAGGATCTATACTACTTAAAATTATAATAGTTTTTAATCACCTAATGAGCACACTAACACCATTATGTTCTCACGAGATCTGTTTCTTACCAATTTGTATTTCAAATATGTTTGACCATTAGAAAAAAAGGAGCCACAGTTAAGAATAAATTATCTAAATCTGAGAATACATTTAAACAGCCTTTATAACAAGTAGACCGATTAACTATACCTTTGGCAGCGCTTGTGAGAAGAAAGTCTCTTCCAGTGTCAGGTGGTTCATATGAGGTAAAAACATTTCCACAATAATTTTCAGAATTTCTATAAAGCAAAATAACATATTTTGTAAGAATATTAAGTCATGTCAGCCAACAAAGATCACTGCCCCTTCCCCAAATGCAATATATAAGTACTACCAATCTGAAGCTTTGCACAGTTTCAAAAATGCCATTTTCTATGTAGAAAAAATGTGTTTATTAAAAGATTTTATTGGAGGGGCGCCTGGGTGGCTCAGTTGTTAAGCGTCTACCTTCGGCTCAGGTCAAGATCCCAGGATCCTGGGATCAAGTCCCATATCGGGCTCTTTGCTCAGCAGGGAGCCTGCTTCTCCCGCTCCCATTCCCTCTGCTTGTGTTCCCTCTCTCGCTGTGTTTCTGTCAAATAAATAAAATCTTTAAAAATTAATTAATTAATTAATTAATTAAAAGATTTTATTGGAATGCTTGGGTGGCTCAGTCCGTTAAGCCTCTGCCTTCAGCTCAGGTCATGATCCTGGGACCCTGGGATAGAGCCCTGCTCAGAGAGGAGCCTGCCTCTCCCTCTGCCTGCCAATCCCCCTGCTTGTGCGCGAGCTCTCTCGCTCTCGCTCGCTCTCTCTCTCTCTCTCCCCCCCCTCCCTCTCTCTCTCTGACAAATAAATAATCTTTTTAAAAAATTTATTTGAGGGCACCTGGGTGGCTCAGTTGGTTAAGCGACTGCCATTGGCTCAGGTCATGATCCCGGAGTACCGGGATCGAGTCCCGTATCGGGCTCCCAGCTCCACGGGAGTCTGCTTCTCCCTCTGACCTTCTCCCCTCTCATGCTCTCTTTCACTCTTTCTCTCAAATAAATAAATAAATTTTTTAAAAAATTTTATTTGAGAGACACACACACACGAGCAAGGTTGGGGGGTGAGGAGAGGGAGAGGAAGAGAAAGAAGCAAGACTCTTCATTGAGCAAGGAGCCCAACATAGGACTCAATCCCAGGACCCTGACATTATGACCTGAGCCACCCAGGCACCCCTATGTAGAGAAATTATTAAGTATCTGAAATAATAACAAGAAAACAAAAACTCAAGAAAAAAAAAATCTGTATGTCCAGCCTTTGAGGACCACTTGAAGGATGTGGGTACATCTACTGAATAGGATTTGCTATCATTGAAGATCACAACTAAAGATCATTTAAAACCATGAAAAAATATTCACAATACTTTAAGGTTAAATGATCAAGCTTCCAAAATAATATAATCCTAATCTCAATATAAACATGTATATACAAAGAAAAATCGCCTGGCAAGAATGTATAGAATCGAGATGAAAATGTTCTATACCAAAATCTTAATCATTTCAGACTAATGGATGTTTCATTATCCTTTCTGATTTTCTGCATGTTTCAAATTTTGTACAATATGTAAAAATATTCACTATAGAAATATATACATACTCACTGTAGAAATATATATATACTGAGGATAAAAAAAATTACTTAAAAAAATCAGATCCAACAGGCAACATAGTCTGAAAATTATAAATATCCACAACCAAAGTGAAATGTAAATAGAATAAGACTATCTCAAAATATCAGTAAACTATGTAGTCTGGTCTTTAATTCATCTCTTCTCCTAACTAAATAAGTAAATAAGCCAAGTAAGATTAAAGAACACAAAGATGAGAAAGTCAACCTGAAAGCAGACTGCAAATTATGTTTTATGTGAGTCTAACATAGTTTAACAACTAACATTTAAAATTTCAATGTGCTTATATGGACATTATCAACAGTTCTGGCATCTATCCAAAATAAAATTTAAAACTTTTTTTAAGTACTATAACTTGAAGGAATTTGGTCATTTTAAGTAACTGAAATTTAGAAGCTATAACACCAACTAGAAGAATACATTTAAAGGGAATATGAAACTGTACTGAGATACGTAGGACTCAGATCTTAATGACATCAAAGTAAATCAAACAATTTTACTTACGAATATGCTCCATCCAATTGTCTGAATGCTGATACATACAGTAAAAAAATTAAGGAAGATACTAGTATCATGGTAATAAGATATTCACTGCTAAGAATAAATCTAAAAATCAGCCTGCTTGAAGTTTACACAATGATCAGTTAGAAATTGAAATTAAATTCAAATTACTGGCTTAATTTTACTTTTAAAAATCTAATGTTCTTAGGTAAACAAACTATAATATAATGAAAATACTTCAAGGAAATACTTTCAAAATTGAGCTGGGATAAAATTGCTTTTTCAAACTACGTGTAGTTGACATGCTTTTGACAGAGAAACAGTACTATAATAATCCATGGATTTCTGGTCTCTAAAACAGCAAAGAAATTTCTTCCTCCTTTGAACCTCTCCAGTATTCTATTTGCACCTGTATTAAGTTACTCAATATTTTCTGCCTTCTTTACATGTTACTTGTGTGGCTCTTAAAAAGCTTGTCAGACTGAAATTCTTCTGCACATAGCACTTACAAATCAAACAATAAGTTACCCTACGTCCATTACAAAAGTTGCAGTAACCACATTATAAACTGTACACTTGTATAACATTAAGAATTATTTGAAATTTTGGGGACGCCTGGGTGGCTCAGTGGGTTAAAGCCTCTGCCTTCGGCTCAGGTCATGATCTCAGGGTCCTGGGATCGAGCCCCGCATCGGGCTCTCTGCTCAGCGGGGAGCCTGCTTCCCCCCTCTCTCTACCTACATGTGAACTCTCTCTCTGTCAAATAAATAAATATTAAAAAAAAATTATTTGAAATTCTTATTGTAAAATAAGCATTAAAGAATGTGTCAGTAAGAAAAATGAATTATAACTCCATCACAATAATACAAGAACTGGTTCTTCTTCTATCTTACTTTGCATATATTAATTTTACAGCAGCAATCAAAATGAGGTATAGTCATTAACCCATTTTATTTAGTTCAATAGGGTTGAATTTGTCTTACAGAAAAATTTCAGCAATGGTCAAAAAAAAACTAGCCCCTCCCAAAATTAAACCTAATTTATGATTATGCAGACATGCCGGTACAGACTGGAAAGGATATGTAAAAGGCAAAATATGAAAATAAAGTTTTGGCGATGTGACTATTATTTATTAAAAATGTATCTTTCTTGAGAACTGGGGGAAGAACAGGTTTAGGTTCTTTTGAATGTTAAGTCTGAGATGCAAAACCAAGTGGGAATGTTCACTCTCAATACTGAAGTCCCCATAAGCTTGAAGGAGAAAAGAGGAACATGGTTTACTTTTTTTCCTTTGTTTCCCCAAAGCCATTGTCTGGTATGTATTAGGTATCCAGAAAAGGTTTTGGAGTAGGAGGCTGGCTATGTGTCTTTCAAATCAAAATCGTTGAGGACAGCGATTCCAAACCTGCACAAGGACTAATAAAATCCTTTGGTACCTAAGCAGGATTTTGCCAATGCCTGTGTGAATAATTTCTACATGACCATGATGTGTATATTTGCCTTTCGATGTAAAAAATTATTTGAGACTCTCTGAAGTGAAGGTCATTTTAAGTGTGGCTTCATCTTGAAGGTGAGCTCAAAGATGTTAAAGAAAAAATTACCTTTTAACATGGAGCGCTGGCTTCCAGGCACATTTACAACAAGAAAAACAGTACGCATTCGGACAACGGAGGCATTAAGCAACCCAAACTCAGCAGGTGAAAGCCATTTTCAAAGGGAAGCAACTCCTTTTAACCAGCAATAAAGGAAAAGAGGTTCGAGAAGAAGAACATTTTTATTCACTGGATATCTTTTACACACTTGGCACCGTGGCAGATCTACGTCCTTTAATTCTCATAATACTGAGAAAAGTATCCATATTCACCATCCGTCCTAGAAGAGCTCAGAGTATCTCTCTTTACTTCAACCAGCTGTTAGGAGTCAGAGCTCAGCTGACAGGTCAGGTCTGAGCAGTTGCCTCCCAAGCAGTTGCTTGGTTATACCAAGCAAAAGTATTTACCCTTAATTGCAAGCGACAAGTACCGAAAAACTCAAAGGCACAAAGGAATGGGAGAAAACGCCACATCCACTGCCAAAATCAGGGTGGAACCCCAGCGCGAGCCCTTTCAGTGCCAAAGGGAGGCATGCCCGAAGGGTCTGGGCAGCCGTGGTCCCCGCTCGCCCTCCTCTCCCTCGGTTACTCATCTGCCCATCACCGACGAAAGGAGGGTTCGGACCTCAGGAACACAATACGGCCCCGTGGCGAGTGTGATGAGGCCGGAGAAAAGTTGGGAGGCCTCCCCCACACTCTTCTGTGGGGGCGGGGGGAGCGCGGGCTGACAATGAAGGATATAATGAGCCGGGGCAGGACGGACGGCAGTTCCTGGCGACATAGTTCCTCCGGCCAGCTACTTAATTCTTCCAGGGGAACAGCGCTCGCCGGGGCCGCCCGTTCCTGAGACATGTCTCGCCAACCCGCACAGCTTCAAACCAGTCCCGCCACTGCCAAGACCGGAAACTCCCGCCTTCCCGGCGGGCCTTGCGAGCTCTCCGCCGGCACCAGTACCATAGAGAGGAAGCGGGCTGCGTTCCTGATGAGCTCCGGCTGCGCGCGGCTGGGAAGGGAGCCGGGCTTGTCTGGCCCGCGGAGGACTCGGCTCACAGGTGCGCGCTTTCCATCCCGAGGGTCCCGAGTGGCGCGGGGTTTCTCAGCGCCGGGCGCTGGGACCTTCCCGGGCTGCGAGCGTTCTCAGGTCTGGATCGCTGGAAACGTTGCACTGAGGCGGTTTGGGGAGGTGAAGGCGGAAGCCCCCAGAGTTCCTACCGTCTGTTTCATGGGGCTTTGAGATTGAACACCTGGAGGTCACGGTTGACCTGGGACTTGAAGCCAGAAATGAATCCAAGCCCCAGGGCGCGGGGGCGGGGGGGGGGGGGGGGGGGGGGTTACAGAAGCAGGCGCCTTTCTACCCACTTCACTGTGCGACCCTACTTTGTATGTTTGGTGTAATGGAAATAAAGACCTCGTCTGCCAGAGTTGTGCAAATTGAAGGAAATAGTATGTAACGTATCTAGCACGGTAAATACTGTGAAGAGTTTCAGTAAAGTTGCTTCTACTTTTCTAGGGGACTCTACGGTCAATGCCCTTATTTTGTTTCTCTAAAACCAAATTGATCTTTACTAATTACTCCAAAATTCTCCTACTCCCATACACTTAGGGCTGCTGGTGTTTGCTAGATGTTTGTAGCTAAGGTTATTTGGATGAATTACACACACCAGAGCATACACGTGCATGTTTTTAAAGGGATGCTTATTTACCAAAATAAAATCTTGAAGACCTGTTACTTGAAACAGTAACAGACTGAAGTGAAGAGATTCTGGCAATTTTAGGAAGTAGATATGTTTCGGCAAGATCACCATAGGTGAAAGACTAAGTCAGGCTTGTCTTTTCCTGCCTGGCAGTTTTGGACTTTTAGTTTCTTCGAGTTGTTATTCTGTTGTCCTTCTGTTTGTTTGAACCCTGAAGGGTGTGTGTATGTTTTTCTCTTTATATCCCTCTCCCTTCACAGCTTTTACAGAAAGAACAGCTGTATGGGGGGGGGAGGGGGTGCTGTTTAATGTTACATCTTAGTGAAATATGTCATTTTTCCTTTTTAAAAAAATTTGTTTATTTATTTTTAAGTAAGCTCTGTGCTCAACAAGGGGCTTGAACTCCAAGATCAAGAGTCACATGCTCTACCGACTCAGCCAGGTGCCCCTCATTTTACTTTTTAATAACAATTTCCCTTTTTTTCCTCCATAGCTAACTTGAAAGAATAGTGAAGACCTCTAAAAAGTCATTTGGAAACATCTGTAACTATTTGTAACTGTGTATCAGCAGCTAAAAAAATATTAAATCCTCAACAAAACTACTGGTTTACATGTGTGTCATCAGTTCTATCCAGAATTTGAAGAATCTTCCTTGGAATTTAAGGCCTGTGTGTCTTCCATGAGAGGATGACTTTTCAATTTAATTTTACTATAGAAAACCATCTGGAAAATGAATCGACACCCCTTGGAGATGGAGCTTTGGCCCTGGATTCTTCCAAAGAGTCTTCAGTCTCAGAAAGTGAAAAAGGTCAACATAGGGACAGAAAACGATCTCTAGAACAGTTTGACCGGCCTCAGGATCGTTTGTTGGAACATAAGCCAGTGGGCAATGCAGCTCCCTCTAAAGACACAAAGAGCTCAGGCAGGACAGCAAACAGCTCAAGTAACTTGGAGCCACATGAAAAACATCCCTGCCTGAGAGTTGCCAAAGAGCATCCTATGCCCAAAGATGTAAAGAAAGTGCTAGAAAACAAAGTCGTAGAAACATTACCAGGTCCCCAACATGTTAATGTATCAGTCGTGAAAACCATCTTGTTGAAAGAGAACTTCCCTGGAGAAAACATAGTTTCACAAAGCATTTCTTCTCACTCTGATCTGATTTCAGGTGTTTATGAAGGAGGCTTAAAAATCTGGGAATGTACCTTTGACCTACTGGCTTATCTCACAAAGGCCAAGGTAGAATTTGCTGGGAAGAAAGTGTTGGATCTTGGCTGTGGATCAGGGTTGCTGGGTATAGCTGCATTCAAGGGAGGGGCCAGAGAAATTCATTTTCAAGATTATAACAGCATGGTGATTGATGAAGTAACCTTACCAAATGTAGTGGCTAACTCGACTGCAGAAGGTGAAGGAAATGATGTAAATGAACCCAATGTGAAAAGACGCAGGAAATCAAAAATAGCACAAGAATTATGTAAATGCCGGTTCTTTTCAGGGGAGTGGTCTGAGTTTTGTAAGCTTGTACTAAGTAGTGAAAAATTCTTTGAAAAATATGATCTCATTCTCACCTCAGAAACCATTTATAATCCAGATTATTATGGTACTTTGCACCAGACATTCCTTAGAATGTTAGGTAAGAATGGGCGGGTGCTTTTAGCCAGCAAAGCACATTATTTTGGTGTAGGTGGAGGTACTCATCTCTTTCAGAAGTTCGTAGAAGAAAGGAATGTATTTGAGACTAGAACACTTGAAATAATTGATGAAGGACTAAAGAGATTCCTAATTGAAATGACTTTTAAGTAACTGACTTATTGTCCACTGAGTGTCCAAAGTGAAATAAACAGAATAACCAAAAACTTGTTTTGAATGTTTGATTTCTGCTTTCCTATTATTTTTTTTTGAAATTATGATGTTTGTTTATCCAAATAATATACCAGCTATATTAATAACATGTACTTGCTAGGGAAGACTGAATAAATAGTGTCCTGAGCATTTGATGAGATCTAGATTATTTTGTAGGAAAGTTTTCTGTTCTCTACCTTTATTTTATTTGGCCTTTTCTACCACCTTTGACATTACATCAATTTGTTCTCAGGGAAACTTAACTCTCTCTCTTTCTTTCTTTCTTTCTTAAAGATTTTATTTGACAGAGAGAAAGTGAGCTGCTTCAGGGGGAACTGCAGAGGGAGAGGGAGAAGCAGGCTCCCCACTGAGCAGGGAGCCTGATATGGGGCTCCAACCCAGGACCTTGGGATCATGACCTGAGCTGAAGGCAGATGCTTAACCAACTGAGCCACCCAGGCACTCCGACACTTCTTATTTTAAGTTTGAATTTCTTCCCAGTTTTCATTAGTTTCTTTTTACATGAAATGCCTGTGGTCAGATGAACATGCCATTAATTCTAAGTGCATATAGATGTATCACTAAATGGTATGAACCTAAATACTAGAATGAACACCATAGGTAACTAGGAAGAAGTTTTTTGTTTATTTTTTGTATTCATTTATCTCATACAAGAATAAGAATTCTGAGCAGTTGAATTCACACTGATATGGGAGAAATAAAGGGGAATCATGATAGTATAAAAGTTATACAGAAAACCCAATAAAAAATAAACACTAAAAAAAATCACCAATTGATAACCTAAATTTTCACGTCAAGACACCAAAAAAGACAAGCAAACTAAATCCAACAGAGGCAGAAAGAAGAAAATAAAGATAGATCATGAGGGGCGCCGGGGTGGCTCAGTCGTTGGG
>JAQQSY010004682.1:0-12159 GCA_028646535.1 Procyon lotor
ATTCTTCTTAAAATTGATGACACATTACAGGTTAATTGCCAGCAATTTTTCCTTTAGCGTTACATAAAACAATGTGCATCTTAAGATTGACAGTAACTTAAGATTCAGTCAATGAAATATAGTCTTTTTTTTTTTTTTTTTTAAATATAGTCTTTTTAAAATACAAACTAGGTCACATCATTGCTCTGCTGAAAATCCTCCAAAGGCTTCTATTTGCACTTGGAACACAATCTTTAACATGGCCTCCGAAGCCCACCATCTGAACCCTACCCACTTCTCCTACCTCATCAATCCCATCCCTCAATCACTGTTCTCTATCAATGTAAGCTTTCTATCCCTTCCTCAAAACAGATCAACCTCACTGCAGCCTCTGGGCCTCTGCATTTGCTCTTCCAGATCTTCAGAGGA
Source organism: Procyon lotor (assembly GCA_028646535.1). Classification (NCBI taxonomy): domain Eukaryota; kingdom Metazoa; phylum Chordata; class Mammalia; order Carnivora; family Procyonidae; genus Procyon; species Procyon lotor. The sequence goes on from JAQQSY010004682.1 coordinate 409, forward strand.
CCGACTCTCATCATTCGGGTCTCAATTCACATGCCACCTCTTCCGAGATGCCTTCTGCCTAGCCTCCATCACTCACTGTCATGTTTTATTTTTATTATAACATCACTATTTGAAAATTCCATATTTATCATCTCTTCTCCACCTCTTTAAGTTTCATAAGGTCAGTCATCTTGTCTGTCTACTTCAAAACTACTTATCTCCAGCACTTGGCAAATAAAAGTATTTGTAGAAAAAAATGCAACCAACAAACAGTTGGGAAGGTGGAGATGAAAGTGAAACCGGGGCTCCCTAGTCACTGTCTTAACAGAACAGTCAGCGTATATCTGACTAGACCCATGTCCTAGATGAACAATCACAATGAACAATCACAAAAAGATGAGTACGTAGAGGACCAAGTATAAATTCATCCCTCCCACTGTCAAATATATGGTCACCTTTCTTACTGATGACCAGGTACGTATGATGTCTTTTATAATGAAAATAGCACAAATCCAAAAACCCACTGCTAAACAAGTTAAGAGCTCAAATTAGCCTGAAGCAATGAACTCTCCCTTCCAAATCACAGGCTTTCTGATTTGAGAGAATAACCATCATTTCATCACATAGTGATGAAGAGTAATTAACAAACCATTGCACATTTTATAAGGCATTTACACTCAGCAATGCTGACTTCATTCACTTTTTGAGATGTTAACCAAGGATGAAGAATATTGAAAATCATAAACAGTATTCTTGGAATGCTGCATTTTCAGAAGTGCTCAAAATAATTCATTTGTGGGGCGCCTGGGTGGCTCAGTCGTTAAGCGTCTGCCTTCGGCTCAGGTCATGATCCCAGGGTCCTGGGATCGAGCCCCGCATCGGGCTCTCTGCTCTGCAGGAAGCCTGCTTCTCCCGCTACCATTCCCTCTGCTTGTGCTCCCTCTCTCGCTGTATTTCTCTCTGTCAAATAAATAAAATCTTTTAATTAAAAAAAAAAAATTCATTTGTTTTCTTTCACATGTTAAGACACTTTTTCTTACCCGTTACAGTGTCTTTGTTGGAGAAATTACCAAAGTTTTGCTTATTAGAAAATAAGTAGCTATACTTCTGTTTTCAAACCCTTTGATAAATGTTGAAAATCTGCCAGATGCCCCCCAAAACACCATCCCAATAAATAAAGAGAAAAACGCCTCAAATGTACTATGTGTTTATGGATCATCTGTCACAGCAAAAGATTTGTTTTTTCAACAGTATCTAACAAAATATCCATTCAAACATCTATCTGTAGAAAAGCTGAAGAATTATATGATGAGTAAAGGGGCGCCTGGGTGGCTCAGTGGGTTAAAGCCTCTGCCTTCGGCTCAGGTCACGATCTCAGGGTCCTGGGATCGAGTCCTGCATGGGGCTCTCTGCTCAGCGGGGAGCCTGCTTCCCCCCTCCCTCTGCCTGCCTCTCTGCCTACTTGTGAGCTCTCTCCTCTCTGTCAAATAAATAAAATCTTTAAAAAAAAAAAAAAATTATATGATGAGTAAAAATGTTGGCCTTTCCTCCCCATTTAGAAAAAGGGAAGAGCTATTTTTTTTCCCAAATATGTTTATTTTATTTTTTCAGTGTTACAAGATTAATTGTTCATGCACCACACCCAGTGTTCCATGCAATACGTGCCCTCCTCAATACCCACCACGAGGCTCGCCCAACCCCCCACCCCGCCCCTCCAAAATCCTCAGTTTGTTGCTCAGAGTCCACAGTCTCTCATGGTTCATCGCCCCCTCTGATTTCCCACCATTCCCCCTTCCCTTCCTTCAAAGGGGAAGAACTATTTCTAAAGTAACATACAGGGGCGCCTGGGTGGCTCAGTTATTAGGCATCTGTCTTCAGCTCAGGTCATGATCCCAGGGTCCTGGGATTGAGTCCTGCATCGGGCTCCCTGCTCAGTGGGAAGCCTGCTTCTCCCTCTCCTTCTGCCCCTGCTTGTATTCCCTCTTTCGCTGTCTCTCTCTCTCTCTCTGCCAAATAAATAAATAAAATCTTTTTAAAAAGTAAAAAAAATAAAATAACATGCAGCTTTTCCGCAGAGGGGTTAAAACTGGTTTTCTGAAACTGGAAAAAAAAATTTAATTCATCAGAAAATGCCATTTTATAAATAGCAGGCCTTTTAAAAATATTTTGTGTCAATTCCAGATGCACTTGCTCAGCGAAGACACTTTAAAAATAATAATGTCTTATGGTCATTTTAAAACTGCCCATTTTTATAAAGTGAAGGTACTTTCAGAAGAATGAATTTACTTTCAGAAGGTGAAGCTTACATTCCTTCCAGTTAACCAACCTCAGCTGTAAAAAATCCAAATGAGAAACTAACTTCGGGCTCTTGTAAAGTCCTTTCAAGACTGTCCCTAAATTAAAAAATAATATCAATAAAATATATATACATATACATGAAAAATCTTTTTTAAAAAGTTGCTTGTGAAAATTTATGGTGGAGTAAATGGCATCAGCATACAAAACACTTAGGTTTAACACCAAGAAATAACAACACGCTTGTCACTTAATACAGCGTTTAACAGGAATGTCAATATCTCATTTTTAATTTGGAGAAAAAACAGGCTTACTTTTAATATAGTGCCTTAACCTGAAAACTGAAAGGTGAGAAGTTCATAATATGGCCTCATTTTACTCCATTCCCTAAAAATAAAGTCAAAGTAAATAAAAGTCTCATAAAACGGTCCACTTAACAGAAAGATTTTCTTTTGACGAATTCACCTAAAAAGCCCCAGCGACCACTTTTTTCTGTTCTAATACACTCAAATTCCAAATTCGCTACTTCAGTATGTGAAGAGGTCCACCCTTACGTCTGTCCCTCTACCCCCAGATTATTGTCCCCAGAAAATACTCTCTGTGGACACAAAGCACTCTCATTTGCAGCCCCACAAATTAACAGCGGAATCTGGTCCGTTATTTCTCAACGTCAATGCCCCCAAACTGTAAGCCCTCCGGGGTCATCCCACGGTCAACGTTTATCTTAGTTTTAGCAAAAAAGCAACAGCTCGCCCAGGGAAATAAAAGGATCTGACCCACGCCGACACCCCGTACTGTGAAAAACTCTGCAGCGGGAAAGTCAAAGTGCTCCCCAAGGGCCAGGCAACTGTACACTCAGCGCAGCCTCGACGTTACGGCGGCCCCTGCAGCGGCCGCTCTCAGATGGCCTCGGATGGAGGGCCAGTTTCTAACTTCTCGAACTTTCCTGACTTTTTCCCTGGTACACGGCGACAGCTAGTGATGGTGAACTTGAATCCCACAGATCCTGGAAAGGCCCGCCCCCAGCCGAACCCCTGCGCCCCGGACTGTCCCTGGTTTCCTCCGCGGCGGAAACGGAAGCGATGGCTCACCCTGCGAGGGAAGAGTGTCCCCCGGACGCTGGGCCATGTCCTCCTCGAGCCGGGAGTCTTTTGAGCTGCAGCCCCAGCGCCCGCGCCGCGCCCGGCCTGCCCGCTGCGACGCCCGATCCGCGACGCCCCGCTACGCCCCTCTGCTGCCCGACCTCACGTAACCGCCTGGGGCGGGCGCGCGTCCCCGCGCACTGCTCCTAGGCCCGCGGCGCGCTCCCGCCGCGGCCGCCTACCTGAAGCCCCAAGCGGGCAGCAGGGCCTGGCCCAAGTGCGCGCGCAGCTGGCCCAGCGTCGGCTCCGCGTCTGGTATCTCCAGCGGCCAGGTCCGCTTCTGTAGCCGGACCCGCAGCTTCATGGTGGCGGCGGGAGGGCCAGGGGGCCCGCACCCGGAGGCGACGACGGTGACGACGGCGCGGCGACGGGCCCGGATCGGCGTCTATCGGAGCCACAGGGGTTATCGAGGGAGGACCGGCGGAGAGACGGACCCGCCACGGCCCCTGCCGGCCGGTCTCTGTAACATGAGCGCCCCGCCCCTCTCTTGAGAGCGCCCCCTAGAGCCCCACCCCTCGGGCGGGCGGCTGCCCAGCCTGGCCGCTCCGAGTCTTGTGATCGATGACTCGGCGCGCAACGGCGTCTCCTGGGAGTGAGAGGCGCCTGGTGCGCAGGTGCTGACAGTGCCGCGGGATGCGGATGTCGCGGCTCTGGCGGCCCTTCCGCGGCCGGGGTTGTGTCGAGTCCGTCCAGGCGTGACAGGCATAATTCCAAGCGTAATTAAGAACGTGAACGCCGAGACAGAGGCTGCACGGTATGGGACTCGCCACCCTGCAAGCACCTGGAGTGCCTGGTTCTTAACTCATTTCCTCCGCGACGCTCAGCTCCAGCCGCAGGCAACTGCCCTCCGAAACCATAGGTTGAACCCCGGCTCTGCTAGTTTCCTCCTGTTACAGCAAAGTATGAAACAGCTTGTAGTCCCTGATCTATGTCGGAGACTATAGTAGTAATCTGCTACATAGCAATCACCCCAAAGTTTAGCAGCTTAAAACAACAAACGTGGGGCACCTGAGCGGCTCAGTGGTTTAAAGTCTCTGCCTTCAGCTCAGGTCATGATCTTAGGGTCCTGGGATCGAGCCCCGCATCGGGCTCTCTGCTCGGCGGGGAGCCTGCTTCTCCCTCTCTGCCTACTAGTGATTTCTCTCTCTCTGCCAAATAAATAAATAAAATCTTTAAAAAAAAAAAAACAAACGTTAAGTGTCCCCAGGTTCTGTACGTCAGGAATTTGGGCATGGCGGTGGTTCTGTCTTGGTCTCTCCTGAGATTCCAGTAAAGATGTAGGCGACGGCTGCAGTTATCTGAAGCCTTGACTCGGGCTGGAGAAAGTGCTTGCTGGATGGCTCGCTCACCTGAGTGTTGGCGGGAGGCCTGTTTTTCACAAGCAAGGACTTCCCTACAGGGCGAATTGAGTGTCCCCATGACTTCTCCCACATCACGTGGTCCCAAAGAGACCAAAGCAGAAGCCACAGTGCCTTTTGTGATCAAGCCTCAGAAGTCACATACCATCACTACTGTGGTTCTAGACAACCCTTCAGTGTGGGAGGGTCAGCCCAAAGGTATGAATACCAATAGACAGGGAGTGTTGGGAGCCACCTGGGAGGCCGGCTCCCACAGAGAGTCTGATAATGATGATAACTTAGTTGAGGGAGGGGGGAGTTGTGAAATTTCATCAAATCTTTATGAAAGAGTGGAATGAAGTTTCTCCCAGTAGGTGGCAGTACTCGTCCACATCCTGATCTTCACTGGGTAAATAAACATGTATTGAACGCTTACTTTGTGCTAGGTATTATTCCAGGTGCTGGGGACTCAAAGAATGAGTGAATTCACAGTTGAGTGAACCAACTCTTGTAGTAGAGCGTAATGAGTTTTTGTTTATGACAGAGATAAGAGCAATCCTGGGGACTGGTGTACATAGAGAAGGGTGTTTGTGCCAGTAGGATTCTTCAGTGCTAAGCAAGCAGTATGAGATTGAGGGAGGGTGGCAGGACCAGCGTGGCTCAGTGTGGCCAGAGGGAAGGACAGAGTGAGTACATCAGAGACAAAAGATGAGCAGAGCAAAGGATTTGAGACAGATTCTAGAATGTATGGGAAGGCAATGGAGAGTTTTAAGCAGGGGATTCTTTATCAGGTTTGTTAATTCTGAGCAGTAGAGAATGACTCTGGCTGACTAAGAAGAATAGGAACACGTTAAAAAGAATACTGGATAGCTCAGGGAATTCTCGAAAGGACTAAAGAAGTGGTTCCAGGCTAATTCCTGGAATGAAACTCAGAACCACGCTGAAGAACTGGCCCGATGAGGAAACTATCCTGACTGACCAGGATTGCTGCTGCTGCCCCACCTCGCCCTGGAGGAAACTGCTGTCGCCCTGACAGGAACCACTGCGGAATGGCTGCCACCTTCAAGTGCCACATGTCTTGCACCAACAAAATGCCAAGCTTCCGAAAGAGCCTGTTTCCTCACCTTGCTCACTTCTAAATCAAAGCCTCATAGGGATGCATCTGATTGAGGGAGACAGGAGTTCCATGCTTGAGTCCCAGCTGCAAAGGAGACTGAAATTGGGGGTGAGGTCTGAACTCCTTCCTTGGGAAGGCAAATGTCCCCAAATGTAGAAAGGTCATTCAAAAGATGGTAGGAAGCCATGAGTCTGACAGGTATACACCACAGGGGACATAGATCAAATCTGAAATGTGACTCTACCCCTATTGAGTATAGGGGATGTATTAGATCAGGGTTCCTCAATCTTGGCACTGTTGACAAAGGGCTTCATGAGTCTTAGTTGTGAGGACTATCCTAGGCCTTGTGGGATGTTTAGCAGCATCTAAATCTACAAAATGCTACTAGAAACCTCTCCCCCAGTTGTAAAAAGCAAGGATGGCCTCAAACTTTGCCACATATTCCCTAGAGGGTAAAATTGCCTTGAAAAGCACTGGATTGGGGGCCGGCTTAGTTTGGAGGCTCTTTTGGTAACTGAGAGAAGAAAGGAATTAGTGGAATGACAATAAGAATGGAGATGATGGGTGGGTAGGGATGATGTTACAGAAGTAGAAATAACAGAAATTGGAAAATGGCTGTATTTGGAGGCCATATTAGAATGTAGCTCTAGCTGCCCTAAGAGATATGAAATAATAGTGACCTAGACAAGATATGTTTATTTCTCTCCAAGATACCATTCTTTGAGAAAGCAGTGCAAGGCTAATATGATGGCCATCTTTAGAGACCATCTACCACAGTCTACTTCTTAGTACAAGGTAAACCTGGACACGTGGCTATCTATAAAAATGAAAAGAGTAACAAGAATGTATCAGACAGCTGCGTTGTAAAGATTAAGTGAGATAATACCTTTCCTGGTTTTTTGTTGTAAACCTCTAAATTTGTGATAATTTGTTAAAGCAATAGAAAACTAATCTAACTGGGATCCTTGTCTCAATCCTTTGCCCATTAGGTATAACCATCGGTATGGCAGGAGTAAACCAACCACAGGGGTTTAGAAGGGTCCTGGAAGAAAAGCAGAACATCCCCAAGACACCAAGATTTAAGGTACTCTGGAGGATAACCCTCCAAAACTTCAAAGATCCCTGACAGTGTTATGTACCCCTTCTCTCAACTATTTCCCTCTTTGAGAATTTTTTTTAATTTCTTGAAGGATGTCACTTCAACATCTGCAAGCAACAGTTACTGCAACAAAGAGTTCAGAAACTACTTTTTTAATGGACCATTTTATCGAATACTAAAAGGGACAATATCACTCTTCTAGGGGAATATCTACCCTCCCTGGAGACTTTTTTTTTAAATAAACATTTTATTTTAAAATGGTTTTAGATTTATAGAACAATTTAAAGACTTATATACCACACACCCAAGGAACCCTACCAGTAACATCTTAGATGAGTGTAGAACGTTTATCAAAATTAATTAATTAATGCTGATATATTTGTATTAACCAAAGTCCATACTTTATTCAGATTCCCTGAGTTTTTTTCTTAATGTGCTTTTTCTGTTCCAAGATCCCATCCAGGACACCACATTACATTTAGTCTCCTTGGGCTCTTCTGGGCTATGACAATTTCTTAGACTTTCCTTTTTTTAATGACCTTGGCAGTTTTCATGATTACTGGTCAAGTATTTTGTAGAACATCCCTCAACTGGGAATGGTCTGATGTTTTCTTGTGATTAGATCTTCCCATGTTCCTGGGAAGAAGACCACTGAAGTCAAGGTGCCATGCTCATCACATCAACAGTGTAAACTGTCAATATGACTTCTCACTGTTGTTGTTAATCCTGATCACTTGGTTTCTCCACTCCTGTTTTCTCCTTTTGATTGTAGCCTTTGGAAGGAAGTCACCATGAGCAGCCCACACTTGGAGTTTTAGATTTATAGGGGTGGAGTATCTATATAAATTATTTGAATTTCTTCTGTAGTAGATTTGTCTATTCTCTATTCAATCCTTTATATCAGTGTGGACTTATATTTATTTTATACTTCAGCTTATGATTAAAAACTGCTTCATTTATTTTGTTGCTCAAATTGTTCCAGCTTTGGCCACTGGGAAATCTTTCCGTTGGCAACTGTATCTAATTTACATCATTGTGGATTTTTGTTCATTTGTTCTGTTTTTTAGCATTTTCTTATTTTCTGGCATTGTAAGATGCTCTAGGATCACTTTGTATATATCCTGCCCCAACCCTAGAGTCAACCATTTTTCTGAGGTGCCCTAGTTCTTTTTACTGGAAAGTGGTATTAGAAACCATGATCTGGGTGCTAGGTGTGCTCATTGCTATTGAGGCGTTATTGATTCTAAGCCTTCTCAGCTGACAGAACAGGGAGATACACATATGTAGACACTATTTCCGGACATAACCATCTGTATCTATATTAAGCTGAGCACCAGTTCATTCGGATGTGTCCAGCCCTAATCCATTACCACATGATCATTCTGTTCTCCTCCCTTGCTTATCTGTAACTTCCCAATCCAACTGTGACAAATCTAGCTCCCCCTACCCACCATCCATTTACTTAATCATTCATTTCCAGCAGCTATGTATAGCGGTTTCAGGATTCTTAAGCCATACCCTTCTCAAAAACAACATTGTCAACTGGAGTGCAGTGCTTCAACAACAGTTCCTGCCGCCTACATCCTCCATCCATTCCCCAAGCGACCCAGGTCTGCACCTTCTTCCCCAATTCCCTCCAGCAAGGTTGTTTCATACATTTATAATGCATTTAGATTCTTTTCTCACACTGTGCATTCTTTCTTGGAACCCCCTCAATCTCCTATATAATTTTTTAAAAATTTACATACATTAAGATTTACTCTGACCTGTAAAGTTCTATCGGTTTTGACAAATGCGTAATGTCTTATTTCACTATCTAAAAAGTCCCCTGAACTTCAACCTTCTCCACCACCACCTGCCCCCAGCCTCTGGCAATTACTGATCTCTTTACCATCCCTTTAGTTTTGTCTTTTCCAAAATGTCATATGATTGGAATCATTGTGTAGCATTTTCTGGCTTCATGACTAACTTCTTAGCTGTATGCAGTTGAGATTAATCCATGTCTTCTTGTGGCTCCTAGCTCATTTCTCTGTAGTGCTGAATAACATCCCATTGTATGGATGTACTACAGTTTATCCATTCACCTATTGAAGGACATCTTGGATGCTTCCAGTAGGACATCTTGGATGCTTCCAGTTTGGGGCAATTATGAATAAAACTGCTGTAAACATTTGTGTTTGTGCAGGTTTTTACGTGGACCTAAGTTTTCAAATCAGTTGGATAAATATCCAGAAACACCATTGCTGGTTTTTATGGCAAGACTAGGATTAATTTTGTAGGAAACTGCCAAACTGTTTTCTAATATAGCTATACCATTTTGCATTCCCTTTAGCGATGAATGAGAGTTTCTGTTTCTCTACATCCTCACCATTGAATTATATTGTCAGGTTGTTTTTAATTCTAGTCATTCTAATAGATGTATCTCATTGCTTTCATTTGCAATTCTTAGTAACAGTATTGGGCATCTTTCTGTATGTTTATTTGCCATCTATAGATCTTCTTTAGTGAGGTGTCTTTAAATCTCTTGCCCACTTTTTAACTGTTTTTTCCTTATTGTTGAGTTTCCTATAGTTTTCTGAATAGAAATCAGATTTCTGTGCATGATAAAAACCCTTACGAGTCCAGCTGGAAATCACTTTCTTCAATTTTCCCAATGACCCCTATAGACTACTCACACTCCACTACTCTAGAACACCTTTCCCACTACTTTACATCCTCTCCCATCAAGTTTCTGTGCTCTTGTGCTTTTGTACATGCTGATTCTTCTGCCTGGAGTACTTTTCTTTTCCTTCTTCCAAAGAAAGTATGTTGCTCCTTCCTTTTGTTCCAAGAGCACTTGGAACATGCTTTTCAATGTTACCCATCATATCATAGTGCAATTATTTGCACATCAGGCTTTCTCCAGTCTTACGTTATGAGGCAGGTCTTATTCCATCTTCACAACGTTCAGTCCCCACCTCCCTTGTTAGGACTGATTAAGCAAAATTTAAAATGGTATAATGATATCTATTATAGAGGATAGGCATACAGAAGACAGGGATAAGGGGTGGAAGGAGCATCAGGGATTTTCACAGCTCAATATGTAAACCTCAGTGTTGTTTGAATCTGTCACCAAGAGAATGTATTCAAATATGTGTTGGATAAGTTAAGAAAAATATTATTAGGAATATTGGAATCTGACTCCGCAGAGGTGTGCCAGTTTCTACAGCAAGGGCTAGATAGAATACTCGAATATACTTTATTTTCTTGGTTCTCAACCAAGGCCTGTCCAAGGACATCAGCCATAGTCTAGGGACATTTTTGTCACAACCAGGGTAGGAAAAAGTGGTAGAGGCAAGGGGTGCTGCTGAATGTCCTATGATGCATAGGACAGCCCCCACATCAAAGAATTACGCAACCCAGGGGCGCCTGGATGGCTCAGTGGGTTAAAGCCTCTGCCTTCGGCTCAGGTCATGATCTCAGGGTCCTGGGATCGAGCCCCGCATCGGGCTCTCTGCTCAGCAGGGAGCCTGCTTCCCCCTCTCCCTCTGCCTGCCTCTCTGTCTACGTGTGATCTCTCTGTGTCAAATAAATAAATAAATAAATCTTTAAAAAAAAAAATTACGCAGCCCAAAATGTCAATAGCATCAAGGTAGAGAAATTCTTGTCTGTCTGAACTGGGCTCACACTGGTGGTTCTCAGACATGTCAGAGTTGTATCCTGCTATCTTGTTTACTTGGTTCCGCAATATCTTTCATGTCTCATAAAAGACATACATATGTTCATTTCAAATTTAACATGAATTTAAATTCAGTTTGAACTGCAAATAGTAAAACGTAACTCCCTTTTAGACAATTGATAATAAGTGCGGTAAGTAAGTGGGTTTGTTTATTTTTCAAAACCAGGAGGGAATCCATGCCATAAACCACTCCAGAGAGTGACCAGCAGGAGAGTCACGGTCTGGGTCAGTCGTCACAGGCATCAGGAGAGGGTGGCCTGGGACAGAGCTGGGAAGAGAGGGGGAGATGCTGCCAGGCGACCGGATTCTGCCAGATGTCTCCTCAGCACGTCCAGAGTGAACCACTGATCTCTCAAGAGAGCCACACAAATTCCAGATGGCTTCCTCTGGTCTGGAATAAGCTAGCAGCCTCAAACACACACATCTATCTGTGTCACTCTCACAGATCCAATTAGCGGCTTGGAAAACCAGATGTGTTGCCTATCAGCAGCATCCTCCTCTGTCCTCACCTTCCACATCCCCTGGGCTGTGTGTTGCCCCTTAGTGACCTTCCTGAAGACGCAGGATGGCGTAGTGGTTAAGAGCACAGATTTTACTGTGCTCTTACTCTGGGAAGCAGGACATCTGGGTCCTGAGTCCTGGTCCTACAACTCTAGCTGTGACACCTAAGCTTCAGCATATACTTACCCCCCTTGGTTTTCTTACCTATAAAATTGAGATAATATTATGGCCTCATACAATCTTGGTGGGGAATTAATAACATAATATATGGCTGGTGCCCAGAGTATAACAGAAAATGTTAGCTCTTATTTTTCCCTACCTCTTATTCCCTCTTCGGGGTGTCCTTTTTTTATTTTTTTTTTTTTTTTTTTTTTTCAGCTTTGACTAAAGCAATTTTATTTTTTTCCCCAAATATGTTTATTTTATTTTTTCAGGGTTCCAAGATTCACTGTTCCTGCACCACACCCAGTGCTCCATGCAATACGTACCCTCCTCAATACCCACCACCAGGCTCACCCAACCCCCCAACCCCCCTCCAAAACCCTCAGTTTGTTGCTCATAGT
>JAQQSY010004683.1:0-12158 GCA_028646535.1 Procyon lotor
CTATAGTTTTCTTCTTCCAGAATGTCGTATAATTGGAATCACACAGTGTGTGGCCTTTTCTTTCTTGCTTTTTTCACTTAACATATGCATTTAAGATCCATCTATATCTTTTTGTGGCTTGATAACTTCTTTCTTTTTTTTTTATACCATTTCTCTTTACCTTGTAAAACATTACATTTTATGCATATAGCCCAGTTTCTTTATCCATTCACTAATTAAAGGACATCTTGATTGTTTCCAGTATTTGGCTATTATGAATAAAACTGCCATTACTCATGTCCAGGATTTCATGTGGGCATAAATTTTCCAATGCCTGAATTTTTGCTAGTCAAATCTACCTAGTTCCTCATCTTCAACTCGCTTGCCTTCAGTTTTGTGCAGAGGCTTTGGGGTGAAAAGCAGCCATGGTTCCTCAACCTCTTCATAGGTGAAGATCTACCCACTGATTATTTCATGGTTCACATGCATCTGGCCACACCAATGTCCTGAAGGCCCTCCTCCATTCCTCCAGAACATCTTTGAGAATCTTGTTCTGTGTGTTATATACCATGGTGAATCTCAAGCCAAATCTAGAACCAGGGTAGCTCTCTTAATCATTGTACTGGGAAGAGTGACATTGAACTAGACTTCTAATGTTTAATTATTCTTGGTTACCAGATTGAAGTCAACTGCTTCAGCCCCAGTCTCTTAAACCCTATTATAATTCTCTTCATTTTACTATTCTTTCTTCAGGAACTTTTCTGAATTATTTCTTCTCTTACTGTTGCCCTTTTTATTCAATGATTATTTTTGTTCACTTCTTAGAATCCCTGATTGTGTAGTGGACAACCCTTTTATATCACTACACTGTCAAGGCAGAAAACAATGTGTATATTCTTACCACTCAGAGCCAGATTCTCTCACTATAGACAATACCAGTTTTCCTGCTTGTTCTTATTTTCTGTTACTCTCATATATTATTTTGTTTGTTTGTTTCTATCTCCAATTGCATATAAGCTCAGTGTTTAAATTAACAAACCTGGGGCACCTGGGTGGCTCAGTCAGTTAAGTGTCTGCCTACCACTCAGGTCATGATCTCAGGGTCCTGGGATGGAGCTCCAGGTAGCACACCCTGCTCACCAGAGAGCCTGCTTTTCTCCCTCCCCCTGCCACCCCTCCCCTTGTGCTCTCATTATCTCTCTCAAATAAATAAAATATTAAAAAATAAATTAACAAACATGATTTCAAATTCAGATAGCTCCTTTTATTGGCTGGGTAATCTTGGGCAAGAGGTATAACTTATTCAAGCTTCATTTTTTCTTATAAAAAGTAAAGATATTATCCATTTTATAAGATTTTGTGATAGTCAAATATTGAAAATCTCTAATAAGTTTCTTGGGAAGTTATTTAATATATATAATCAATTCTTTTTTTATTTGCCCTTATGCCATAGAATTTCATCTCCCAGTGTTTTTTATCAAATCCTTCTCTTGTCTTCTCAAGGCTGTAATAACTAAGTGGAGTGAGTAGTATTGAGTTAAAAATAACAATTTTCTAGAACTTTTGGATAATTTGTCATACTTAAAGGGAGATTACTTTGTATATAAAGGCTTATTGTCATTAAAATTCCTACCATGTACAAGGGTGACAACACATTAATGTTAAATAGATTAAATATTGAATCTACCTACATATAACACATACTGCAGGCCAACTCAGAGCTAAGTACTTAAGCTGTTATTATATACTTTATTGCAGATTATGTCAATAACACTTGCTTGACATTTGATGAATATGTACTATACGCCAGGAGCCAGATTCTTCAGCACATTGTCATACTTAACATAATTGTTATAACTGTGTATAGGCAAATCTTTAATTTTCTTAGCATCACAAAGTCAGTAAATGACAGCTTAGCACAGAGTCATGGACATAGTATATGTTTAATAAATATTTGCTAAATCAATTACTGAAAATGCTGGGATTTTATCTAAAGACAGGTTCCCTCCATTTCCATATTCTTGTACTGTGTCACTATACAACCTTCCCAAGAATACTTTCTAAACACACTATTTAAAAGTTTGAACTCAGCTTCAGGGCAAAGGGTTTATCAAAATCTGACTTCCTGCTGTGGCTGTAGATGTAGGTAGGGTGTCAGCAAAGCAGGTAAGGATAAAGGCTCAGAAAAAGCATTGCCAGTTCTTACTGTTGGTCTCCCTTTATGCTAGAGGACTTCAATATGCCCCTGAAGAAAACAAAGGTATGAGGAATCTCCATGGAATGAATGTGACCTGTGTATGACCTTTTCAAAACATTGAAATATGCCATGAAGATATAGATCTCCCCCCTCGACAACTATGATGTGAACACTTTTGATGTTGAAGAAAGTGATTAACAATAACATAAACACTAGTAGATAAACAGTGGGCTACATTACTCACATATGTCACTTCAATAATTAATCCCATGGGGCGCCTGGGTGGCTCAGTCATTAAGTGTCTGCTTTCAGCCCAGGTCATGATCCCAGAGTCCTGGGATCGAGCCCCACGTCGGGCTTTCTGCTCAGCAGGGAGCCTGCTTCTCCCGCTCCCATTCCCTCTGCTTGTGTTCCCTCTCTCACTGTGTTTCTCTCTGTCAAATAAATAAAATCTTTAAATATATATATATATATAATTAATCCCATTAATAATTGTGATTCTTCATGTTTAGCACCCCCATTTAAAGAAAAAAATATTAAGTTTAAATGATGAAGCCAGAAATTGAATTGCTTCTCTCTTCACTTTCAAGTCTGTGCTACTCAGTAAAACATTTGGGCCTGAGGCAAAGGGAGTACAGGGGATTGTGCTTCTACTTGGAAGTTCTACAGAATTTAAAAACCTGTCTAAACCAAGTGACAATATATTCAGTCTTCCTCTTTTCATGAATCAATCATTATCTGCATAGGAAGAGCTATTAAGAATCTTGGTTATACCACCAAATGAAGTTTTGTCCACCTGGAATCCAAGCAATTCTCTTTGGTCTTGATATGTAGTCCTCTCTGGATACCAGGCCTTCTACTTCAGTTCCTTGCCAAGGAGATATTTTTCCTCTTGTCTACAACTCAGGTATTGCTTATCCTTGAAACTCTCAAGATGGGTATGCAAATTATGCCCTTCATTGTGTTTTATAGAAAACATCCATAGAGCATGAGGCAGCTTCCATATTCCATGGGTGAATATGTCAGAAAGACAGAGGACATGTCTGGGCAGTTCTTGCTCCCTTGGAAGTAAGAAAACAAGAACCTGTCCAAAAAAGACTAGTCCTTTTACACTTATTATTAGGCCCAGCCATGGGAAGAACCTCATGAGCAAGAAAGTCTCTTTCAAATTTCAGACAGAGCTTAAAGTTTTAAGTCTTAGCACAAAAATCACTGTGTGTGCATATGTGCAATTCTAAATAATTTCTGCATTTTTCTTTACTATTTGAGCAAATTCTGAAACATTTCAAATTGCTGGGACATTAGATAGCCCCAGACATATGCTCAGGATTTTAATCAATTAGCTTTGGATAAAAGCATAGACCAAATATGTCTGAGAATAGTTATTTGTTCCTGTTACTTGCTTTTTTAAAAATCTGGGATTTACATTTTAAAAATTTTCTAATATCTGAGCAGGATTTATTACCCAAAATTCATAAAGGAAAAGATCGATAAATTTAACTGTAGGAAAATGAGAGCTAACATATAATTACTATAAATTATACATTATACTACAGTTTTATATATAGACATTTATCCTCAAGAAGCCCTATGAGCTGGTTATCTTATACTGATTTTAAGGATGAGGAAACTGAGGCAAAGATTGGTTAAATATTTTTCCCAAGATCACAGTGCTAGTACAATAGCAGAATTGTAATTCAAGCCTCGAGGGTTTAACAAGAATGGGAAATTATTATCACAGCAAATAGATAGATTAAAAAACAATTTAAAATAACATCTATAAATAAAAAAATAAATAATATAAAATAACTTCTATAAATCAATAAGAAAAAATATGAACAAACAAAAAATGGGCAAAGGATATAAACAGATAGTATACCATGTACAGAACAATGGCCAATAAGCATATAAAAAGCTGTTTGGCATTAGCAGCAACTAAAGGAAAGCAAATGGGAACAATAATAAAATAAGGATATTGCTACTGGAAAAATGAAATTAAAAAAGCTTAATGATTCCCAGTACCAGCAAGTGTGTGGGGACACAAGGCCTCTCATAAACACTGATGAGAGAATAAATTGGTGCAAAATTTCTGGAGGCAATTTGGCAGTGTTTATAAAAATAAAAAGGCACATATGCTTTGACCTAACAGCCAGGAATGCATTGTTTTCAACTCACCTTATACAATATTACCAATGTAATACATAAGAGCTATTTATAACAGCACTATGTGTAACAACGAAAACCTAGAGAATATTAAAATATGAATCAATAGGCACCTGAAATTATGTTATATAAATACAATAAAATACTATTAAGCTTTTCCAATTTAGCCATTATACAACATCTCTGAAGTAAATTATGAAGTTAAAAAACAGAACAGAAAACAGTGTCTCTAGTATCATCCTTTTCACATAATCGTGGCCCCTGTTAATGAATCTAATTAGTGATCTTTTTTCATTTTCTCTCAGTGCAAATCTGCATTTTATTTATTATTTTTTATTGAAGGATAACTGTCATACAATATTGTATGAGTTTCGGGTGAACAGCATGATGACTCACATTTATATGCATTGTGAAATGCTTGCTGTAGTAAGTGTAGTCACCATGCAAAGTTATTCTTATTATATTACATTATTGACTATCTTGCCTGTGCTGTACTTCACATCCTTGTGACTTATTTATTTTATAACTGGAGATTTGTGCTACTTCATCCCCTTTACCTCACTCTCTTTCCCTCTGACAACCACCAATTTGTTCTCTGTATTTAAGACTCCAGTTCTGTTTTGTTTATTCATTTGTTTTGTTTAGATTCCATATATAAGTAAAGTCATGTGGTATTTCTCCTTCTCTGACTTATTTTGCTCAGCATAATACCATCCATGTTGTTACAAATGAGAATATTTCACTACTTTTACAGCTGAGTAATATTCCTCTGTGTGTGTGTGTGTGTGTGTGTACTGTATCTTCTCTATCCATTCTTCTATCAATGGACACAGATTTCTGCCATATCTTGGTTATTGTAAACAATGCTGCAGTAAACCTAGGTATGCTTGTCTGTTTGAATTAGTGTTTTTATTTTCTTCAGATAAATACCAGCAATGGAATTGCTATATCATAAGGTATTTCTATTTTTAACTTTCTGAGGGATCTCCATACTGTTTTCCACAGTAGTTGCACCAATTTACATTCCCACCAACTTTTCATGTGGGTTCGCCTTTTTCCACATCCTCGCCAACATTTGTTATATCTTGTCTTTTTGATACTAGCCATTGTGACAGGTGTGAGGTGATAGCTCATTGTGGTTTGATCTGCATTTCCCTGATGATGAGTGATGTCAAGCATTTTTTCATATGTCTACTGGCCATCTGTATGTCTCCTTTGGAAAAATGTCTACTCAGGACCTCTTCCAATTTTTAATTGGATTATTTTTTGGCATTGAGTTATATGAGATCCTAATATAATTTGGGTTAATATCCAAATTATTGAATTCAAAATCAAATAAAATTTTGGAAAACTCTTCTTCCATTGAGAAGGTTCCCATTTCATTTTATTGATTGTTTTCTTTGCTGCCCCAATGCTCCTTAGTTTGATATACTCCTGCTTTGTTTTTGCTTTTGTGCCCTTGTTTGAGGAGACAAATCCATAAGTATGTTGCTAAGACTGATTTCCAAGCACTTACTGCCTATGTTTTCTAGTAGGAATTTTATGGTTTCAGGTATTATATTTAAATCTTTATCCATTTCAGTTTCTTTTTATTCATTGTGTGAATTAGTGGTTCAGTTTCCTTTTTTTACTCACATAGTGTGCAGTTTTCCTAGCACTATTTATTGAAGAGATTGTCTTTTCTACTTTATATATTCTTGTCTCCTTTGTTATAGATTAATTGACCCTATAAAACTGGGTTTAATTCTGGGCTCTCTACCCTGTTCCATTGATCTATGTGCCTGTTTTCACATCAGTACCGTATTGTCTTGATTACTATAGCTTTGTTTTACAGTTTGCAATTAGAGAGCATATCTCTGCTTTGTTCTCTCTCCAAATTGCTCTGACTATTCAGGGTCTTTTGTGGTTCCACACAATTTCGGGATGTTTTTTAATTCTATGAAAAATGCCATTGCTGTTTTGATAATGACTGAAATAAATCTGTAGATTGTTTGCAGTATTATGAATATCATAACAATTTTAATTCTTTCAATCGTTGAGCATAGTATATCTTTCCATTTATTTGTGTTATCTTCAGTTTGTTCAACAATGGTCTTATAATTTTCAGAATACAGATCTTTCATCTCCTTGGTCAAATTTATTTCTAGATTATTTTATCCTTTTTGACAGAATTATATTTTTCCTTAATTTTCTCTCTGATACTTTATTAGTGTATAGAAACACAATGCATTTCTTTTTTTTATAAAGACTTTATTTATTTATTTGACAGAGAGAGAGAGATCATAAGTAAGCCGAGAGGCAGGCAGAGAAAGAGGGGGAAGCAGGCTCCCTGCTGAACAGAAAGCCCAATGCAGGGCTCAATCCCAGGACCCTGAGATCATGATCTGAGCCGGAGGCAGGGGCTTCAACCCACTGAGCCATCCAGGTGCCCCTATAATGCATTTCTGTATATTAATTTTATACCCTGCAACTCCACTGAATTCATTTATTATTTTTATTTTTTTTAAATTTTTTGGTATAGTCTTTAAGGCTTTCTATATATAATAATATGTAATCTGTGATAGCTTTACTTCTATTTTACCATTTGATATACCTTTTATTTCTTTGTCTTGACTGATTGCTGTGGCTAGGACTTAGAGTACAACGTGGAATAAAATTGGTAAGGGTTGGCATACTTGTCTTGTTCCTGATCTTAGAGGAAAAGCTTTCATGTTTTTCACCACCAAATCTAATGGGAACTTCGGATTTGTCATATATGGGCTTTATTATGTTGAAATATGTTCCCTCTATACCAATTTTGTTGTAAGTTTTATTGAAAAGATAAACTTTTGTTATAAAATTTTTATCTGAGGTCAATATTGTTAGTGCAACTTTGTTTTAGTTTCTTTTTGCATGGAATATCTTTTTCCAGCCCTCATTTCCAGTCTGTTTATGTCTTTAGGTCTGAAGTGATTCTCTTATAGACAGGACATATATAAGTCTGGTTTTTTAATTCATTTTGCCACCTGCTGTCTTTTGGTTGAAACACTTAGTTCATTTACATTTTAAGTATCTATTGATGTGTAGCATTGCCATTTTGTTCATTGTATTCTGGTTCATTTTGTAGTATTTCTTTTGCTTTCTTTACTGGTGTTATATTTGGTTTCTTTTCTCCTTATTTTGAGGTATGTATAATAGGTTTTTTTGTCTGTGGATATCATGAGGTTCATATAAAACAGTCTATGAATGTAGCAGTCTGTGTTAAGTTTAAGGTCACTCCAATTCAAACACATTCTAAAAACACATTTTTATTCCCTCCTCCATTTTATGTTTTTGACTTCATATCTTACATCTTTTTATTCTGTGTATCCCTTAACTACTTATTGTAGGTATAGTTGATTTTGCTGCTTTAGTCTTAACCTTCATACTAGTTCGAGACCTGTTAGATCTACTGGCTTCACTACTTGTTTGCTTTACCAGTTAGGTATTTTGTTTCATGATTTTCTGACTCTAGTTACAGCTTTTTCTTTAAAAGGGAAGCAAAGAAGTCCCTTTAATATTTTTTGTAAAGCAGTTTTAGTGAGGATAAGTTTCTTTAACTTGTTTGCTTGGGAAATTCTATCTCTCCTTTAATTTAGTTAAAAAAAAAAAAGATAAAATTCTGGGCAGAGTATTCTTGGTTGTAGTTCTTTTTTTTGTTTTTGTGGGGTTTGCTTTGTTTTGTTTTTCTTTTTAGCATTCTGAATATATCATGCCTCTTTTTTCTGGACAGCAAAATTTCTGCTGAGAAAACATCTGATAGTCTTGGGGGGGCGTGGTTTGTATGTAAGTAGTTGTTTTTCCCTGACTGTTTTTAAAATTTTCTGTTTTTCTTTAATTTTTGTTCTTTCAATTATAGTGTGCCTTGGTGTGGACCTCTTTAGTTTCTCATCTTTGGGGATATCTGTGTTTCTTGTATCTAGATATCTGTTTCTTATCTGAGGTTAGGGAAGATTTTAGTTATTATTTCTTTAAATAAGATTTCTATCCCTTTTTCTCTCTTCTTCTTCTTCTAGGACCCCTATAATGTAAATACTAGTATGCTTGGTGCCCTATAAGTCCCTTAAACTAAACTTATTTTTTTTTAATTCTAAAATGACTATGACTTCAAATTCTATATCAGGTAGATTGCTTATCTTGGTTTTGTTTAGTTCTTTCTCTGATGTTTTGATTTGTGTATGTTTGTATGTATTAAATAGATCAGCTTCTTTGTCTAGTCTTGAAGGAGTTTGTTTATAAAGAAAATGTCCTAGGGGGCCCAGGAATGTAATCCCCCTTTTTAACCAAGTGTTGCAAGATTGCCTCCCCTGTAGGGTGTATGTTTCCTCTTCTTGTGGCTGGGCTATTATTGCTGCTGGCGTGCTAATGGGTAGGGCCACCCAACTTCAGGGCAAGAGCCCCTTTGTAGAGCACTGATCCAGGGCAAGATCACCCACTGGTTGTGGCAGGGCAACAGATGTTTGTTGTGTGTGTGGGGGTGCTGCTGGGCCTAATGATTTGAGAAGAGAAGGCCCACAGGAGAATGCCAGGGTGGGGCAAAGTAGTTAAAGAATATCAGAAATGGCACTTACCAACACTGAATTAGCTTGGTAGAAGAATAAGAAAAATAGCATCCATCAGCATTTCCATTCTCAGATGGAGTTCCCACATATCCTAGCTCCACCAGCATATACCCTAAAATTAGTCAGCATATCTCCTTCACAAATGGCCCAGGTGCATTACAAACTGCTGCCTACTGTTGGTTCCCAGAGCAAGTGAGTTTGTGAATAGAGCCTTGGTTTCTTATAACCTTTTGACTCCCCCAGAGCTAAGCCCCACTGATTTTCAAAGGCAGACATTACGGAGTTGTCTTTCTGGTACAGGTATCCAGGACAGGGTTGTTTGATATGGGATTTGAATCCCTTGCTCCTCAGGGAAAACCTCTTCATTTGTGATATTTCTCCTACTTATGAGTTGTAGTGCTGGGGATATAGGTCCTGACTGGACTACCTCTTTGACCCATCTACCTACCTCAATTCTGTCTCCCCCCAGCCCCTCGTATACCTTTAGCTGTAGAAGCTCTGTTCTGCTAGCCTACAGATCATTCTCAGAGAGAGTTTTACCTGTAGTTATAGTTTAGGTGTGTCTATGGGATAAAGAGGGCTCAGAATTTTCCTACTCTGCCATCTTGATTAGCTTCTAATAAGTGATTATAAAACAGAAAGGAAACCCCTGGACTTAAGAGCACTTAAAGAGTGTGCTGACCTCGTGTCTATGTCTGCTCAACATGCAGAGGGAGCAGCTCTCTTAGCTGTGACAGGAGTTATCTGCTATCTGGATTGACCATTCATTCGCAAGTAGGCATGAGGTAAGTTCCCTTCTCAAGTGATCTCTGATATAAACTAAATAAGGGTGAGTACAAGAAGTCCCTATCCAAAGGTGGTTTATCACAGAAATTCTCACCATTTTCCTCCAATTAGAAATAGAGATGTGTCTTGGAGCCTGAAGATGGGAAGGACTTTTTCTATGTTAGGGTTCAACGGAGAAGGTCAGAGAGTAGAAGCCCTTCCACACCTCACCAGCCTTGAAGAAAATGCCTGGACACCAGTTAAAAGAATTGCCTTGTGTGGGTAACTGCATGGTCCCGAGTGCTAAATTATCAGGGCTTGATAATTGAGCTTGCAAGCAGCATGGCTGTGCAAAAGTTGCAAATGCTTATGTACCTCAGTTTACTTTTTTTTTAAAAAGATTTTATTTAATATTTTACGGAGAGAGACAGTGAGAAAGGAACTACAAGCAGTGGGAGTGAGGGAGGAAGAGCAGGGAGCTCAATGTGGGGCCCGATCCCAGGACCCTGGGATCATGACCTGAGCTGAAGGCAGATGCTTAATGACTGAGCCACCTAGGTGCCTCTCAGTTTACTTTTTTTTTTTTTTTTAATATTTTATTTATTTATTTGACAGAGAAAGAGATCAGAAGTAGGCAGCAAAGCAGGCAGAGAGAGGAGGAAGCAGGCCCCCCACCGAGCAGAGAGCCCGATGCGGGGCTCGATCCCAGGACGCTGAGATCATGACCTGAGCTGAAGGCAGAGGCTTTAACCCACTGAGCCACCCAGGGGCCCCCCTCAGTTTACTTTTCTATACAATGATGGTCATGAGGATAAACTCCTAAGATTGTGAGGATTAAATTAATATATGTAACTTGTATTAAATCCTCTGTTACACATAATAAACTTTATAATAATTAATTATTATAATAATTGTTATTAAGTTAATTAATTAACCTGTTGAAAGTCACTCTACTGGCCACCTGGGGAATAGAACTAAGCAAAAGCACAGTGAGAAGAGAGAACATCTCTTTCTGCAAGGTGGTAGCTGTCCTACATCTGCAGAAATCTTTTCTTGAATCGGGGTGCCTGAAAGCTGACATGTTCCCAGGGCTCATGATATGGATTATGTAGGCTGCCCCAGTTAAACCTGCAATGCAAAGAGTTTTTTGACCAAGGATAGGGTGACCAGTACCTACCCGGAATGGATGGCCTATATTTCACTACTGACACCTTGTGGCAGGAAGAGCAACTGCAATGGGAAAGCTCAGCCATGGGGTTGAAAGCAGGCTCCTTGCCCTTCCCTTTCTCCAGGCACACTGAGCAAGACTAAGTCCTTTGATCAACATCCCAAAGGCCATTCTGTATCAGAGCAAAGATTTCAAAGAGGGAAGAAAAGCATTCTTCCAGAGGGTGGTTCTGATTCTCAAAGACATTTAATTTTAAAAGATTAAGGTTTGTGACCTTGTATCTCTTGGCTATAAAATGGGATACACAGATTAATTATATCTTCAACTAAATAACATTAATTGGATAGAGGCAACATTTTTTATATTTATTTTTATGTTTCATTTTATATTTTCTTATGTCACTCTTTTTGACTGCCCAAAACTGATTGCTTTAGCATAGCTAAAAAGGAAACTAATTCAGCAAAATTTGGAGGGAATATTATAGAAACTAATTGTATATTGGGTGATTTTGTGTCACACAAGAAGTTCTTGTTTAACTCTCATTCTTGGGTGGTCATTGCTACTTCAGGAAGGCTGTGTTCAGCTGCAATCTCATTTTACCATTATATTGGCTTCTAGAATCTTTCTAAACACAGACTACTCTCTTAACAAGATTCTCTACCTTGTGTTGAAACTATGCCATCAAGAGCATCTCATAGTCAGACCGATTAATGAATATTTGTATCTATGAGTTTCCTCTCTCATAAAAGAAGCTCAATTTGCAACCGTTATTTTTATTTTTTAATAATTTGTTTCATCTGATCTGCTTTAATAACTATTCCTCAGATTCCATAGACATAAATACAAAAGTTTAAACAAATTATAATTCCCATTGTTTCTTCAAAAGCATGAAGCACCATCTGCAGTTTTAGAAGCATTCTAATCCCCAATTTCTGTTAATCTGGGATTTAAAAAATCAATCAATGGGAATTAAAGGGATGACTTCTGGAGCTCAGGATAACTTCAAGCATTGTAGGGCTGCAAAACTGGATAAACCATTAAGATTTAAAGTCAGTTGTTAAGATAGAACGCTACTAGTTCCAATGACAACTTTAATAGAGCAAAATGAAAAGACAACAGAAGTAACCATTCAGCCAAATCACTGTTATTCTCACCCCTTTGTTTAAATTTGGTCAGACCATTGACCCAAATAACTCATTAACTAAAACACATTTTTGTTGACTGTAGAGGAACAAAGAAGTAAGGGTCTGATTGGTTCCAAATATTCCTTGGAATTCAACCAATACATTTCAGCAGTGAAACAAAT